>VZRV01003485.1:177440-228708 GCA_013398115.1 Falcunculus frontatus
TGGCCTTGCGCACGGCCGGCACTGCCATCGGCAGCGGGAGAACGGCTCGGGATCGGGGTCGGGATCGGGCTCGGGCTCAGGCTCAGCGCGGCCGCAGCCACCCGAGCCATCGCTGCTGCGCTTCCTGGTGTGCCCGCTCTCCAAGCGGCCGCTGAGGTGAGGACGGGGCGGGGGAGCTACGCCCGGGCCCTGGGCAAACCCAGGTTAGTCGCTACTCCTCATGTTTTGCTTGGATGTTTCTCCCCCGCCGACTTGGCTGGCTAGGTACGAAGAAGCTACGAACGAGCTCATTAACGAGGAGCTGGGCATCGCGTACCCCATCATCGACGGCATCCCGAACATGGTTCCGGAGGCTGCCAGGATGACGCACAAGAAGCCCCCGGCCGAGGGCTCGGAGCAGCCCTGAGGAGCCGCCGGGCACGGCGGTACCGGGGCCTGATGGCCGGAGCAGGGCTGCTGCCCTCCCTGCCCACGCTGACTGTGCTCGTTCCCCTCCTGTCCCTAGCAGGCCTGATCTACTCGGCCAGCACAGACGAAGCCTTCCCCCAGGGCTGTACCAGCACAAACAGCCTGTGTTTCTACAGCCTTCTCCTTCCGGTTACAATACCAGTTTATGTGTTCTTTCACCTCTGGACCTGGATGGGGATTAAGCTTTTTAGGCACAACTAGTGTGATGCCTTTGCTAACCCCTGGGCTTCTCTAAATCAACGTAATATGTTTTATCTCCTCAAGTATTGCACTTCATTTGAGAGTTTCCTTCTGGCGCTAGTGACTGGCATCGTTTTCCCGGTAGTATCTGGAACTGTATGGAGCAGCAGCCCATTGTTAACTACTGCTAATGCAGATGAAGAGTAGGAGTAATAAGAAACACTATTTCCCTCTATTTTATCCCTTCAAGAGTGTTGTGCATTTGTAGTGGCACTAATGAAAACCTTCATTTTCGTGAGGAAGAACTGTACCCTGACTGAATAAACTAAATTAAAACATGCAATGATATGAATCTCTCTTTGAGAGCTTTGGGGTTTTTTAACCAGATGTGTGTACTGAAATATGTTTGTCTCACTGTCAGAAGAGCAAAAATTAAAATAAATCAGGCTGGTGTTTAATAACAAAACTTGAGATGAGTTAAATCAAGACATTTCTTTTGTGGATGATACCCTTGTCTGTATGTGCGGTACCTGCAGGTCTTTTCTTTCTAGGGCCACGATGAGAGTGCCACATGCCAAGTTCTCAGAATTGTCTGAAAAACTTCCTAACAGGACACAGCTATGAAGGGGACAGGTCAATGCTACAATGAAGGTTTCTTTTTTATATTTTGCTTTTGGGTAGTTTGTATCTGCAACACAAAACACATCCAATGTCCTTTACCTGCTGAAAAATGCAGAAATGCAGCACCAAGTTGTAAATGCTGCAGACCATAGTTTCCCTGGGTGGGATACTAACAGTGCAGTTATATTTTTCAGGCTGCTGCTGGGCAAATAATGCTGTGATGCACAGTGTTAAAAGGCAGTGCTCACGAGAGGTGTGCCCAAAGGCTGACTCAAGCTAAGGGCAGCTGTTTGTCAGAGTTTGTACAATCAGTGGGGACTGGAAATCTAGAGGACAGTACAGAGCACACCCTTGCTGCCTCCATACATAAACGCTTCTCTCAGCTGGCGTAGTGAGGAAGCAGGAAGGAAGAGTAGCTCTGGGAGCCATTGTGAATCTCCTAGTATATGGGAAAGAAAAGCTTTGACAGCTCTGGTTGGCAAGAAAGCTCACTTGCAGAGCACCAGACCTGGGTAATAGGGCACCAAGGTCCATAGTTCCTGTGGCACAGGCCAGACTTTGTGTTAGTGACAGGTGGGACACATGGTCCCTGAGCTGAACTCTGCTCTGGGCAGGTGTCCTGTTCCCACATCAGCCAGCTAATGGCTTTTGCAGGGCAGGGCCAGCACCATGATTCCTGCAGGAAATGCAACTGCCACAACCTTCGGATCAGTGTGGAAGCCACAGATTAAAGGCATGTGGAGACAGCAGCATTGTAATCAGATTCCCATCTCTCTGGCCAGCACTATCCTTCCTTTCCCTTCAGACAGCATCTCCATGAGAGGAATGTCATTTTGTGGCTGTGTTGCTTGCTGAGCCCTCAGGCTGGTTCCCCAGGCACTGTGGTTTTCATGTACAGCAAACTAGTATAGAGTCTCAAAAGTCAGTCTAGCAGCAACAGTACTGGACTTTGACAACTGAGAAATTCTATTCCATTACCCCAAAGCGACCTCACAGTAAATAGCACTGCCACTTGCATTAAACTTATGCCAACAAAGCTGCCTGGAATAAGAATGTAAAATACTGCCCTCTAGATTTACTCTACACCATCTATAGAACATGATTTATAGTAATTTGATGAGCAGTTCCTTTGTTGTATGCTCAGAGGATACTGAAACCCTTCTACCAATATTCAGTAACACTGAAAATCAAAGAACACTGCAGCAAGATACTGAGAGCTAACAAGCAATACAATTTGGTATCTTACCTTTAAGATCTTCCTGAAATCTTGGTTTGACGCGGATTTTAAATTTTTCCATATGTCTTGCAGAAGGCATTGTCTTCGGACAATAAAATTCCAATTCTCATGGATCCATTTAAAGGGTATCTGAGGATTGAAGTAGTAGTCTGTTAGCAGTGTGTTTATCTCTTCTGATTGGTAACAAAATTGGCTGCACTTACAGTAGAGACGTTGGACAGAGCCTTGCATTCTGTATTATGAACATGGATCTTGTTTGTCCTGTCAAAGATGCATGGATACTTGCTCAGGTTCTGTAGGACTGTCTGAAATGACAAGGAAGATAGGAAAAAACATGTTGATTTTCCCTTGTGAAACCGGAGTTCAGGGACGTGTGCAGACTGAACTGCCAGTCTGTACCCTGGCAAACTCCCGTGTGTCTGAAATGAGCCCTTGTATGCATGAGCACTGCACTAACAGAGGTTCACATCCTGAAAACAGCTTCTACACACTCCTGTCAATGAGAAGCAGGGAAAGGCATCAAACCTCTCTGTGCAGACAGACACTTGTCTACAGTAGTACCTGAAGAATAAAACAGAGAGTGATTTTAACAGCATCTTGCATAATTCAGCTAAACCACAATGTCCTGGATACGCAGGTTATGGTACATTGTTTTTAAAAACTGCTGGGTTTATTATATGTAATACCAAAAATAGATAACTGGTATAAAAATAATCTAATTCAAAGTGTTACACCTCCAATGCGATAAGGCAGCAACTTCAGGTAATGTCCTAATTGGCTTTTGATTCTATGCTGTTTCTCAAACCTCCTCCTCCACTCTGGTTAATTGGTACAAAATTAGTACCTTAGCAAACAAAAGCTTATGAAGGAATGAGGCAGTTGCCCTACAAATTCCAGCTAAGTTGCCAGAAAGCTTTTTTTTTTTTTGCCAGAGGAAGCCCCTACTATGCACATTTCCATTTCATACTGCTTCCTCTGACACTGACTGCATTTGGTAGCTAATTTTCACTCTGTGTCATCAAGAAATGCCACAGATTATTTTTTATTACCACGGCTTTGTTTTAAGATATAAAGAAATTGAAATGCTCAATCGAGTTTCTAAATAAAAGTTTAAGGACACCTCAAAATATTTCTCTTAATTAAACATAATAAAATCCAGAGTAACACAAAGTATAGCAAACATCCCTCATGGTGCTGTTTCACAGTGATTACTAGTTCAAAGCAAACAGAGCTGCTTAAGATGCTGGAGGGCAGCTCCAATGCTCAGAATCAAGGATCATCTCAGGAAAGGCACTGTTGTAGCTGCTGGAACACAGGGATGGTAAAGGGCTTGCATAATTTAGAGCACTGGAGGACTAGGGAAAATAAAATGTCTTTGAGATGTGTTGGGTTAGTCTCTAGAGTTGACTTAAATATATATATATATATATATATATATAAACTATTTAAATAAAAAGTGTTTCAGACTGCTGATACTTACTACTGTATTGAAGCACAAACATAAGTTGATAATGTCTCTCACTTCAGGTACATAGAAGTTGCTTTCATGTACTCTGAAACCAGTCCTGGAGTTCACCTGCATTGAAACATGCAATATATCAGCAGCAGAACTAGTGAGCTGTGTCTGTGTGGCAGGACAGGACTGAGAGGGCTTTCTTCAGAAAGGGCTCTGAGACCCTGCAACAGAAGTTAAGGGATAAAAGTGCTACAAGTAGCACAGTGCTCCACAGTGAGAAGTCTCAGCCATGTATAAACTAGCAGGAAAGCAATTTTCATTTCCAGTTAAGATCCCTTAACAGGACTCCATCAGGAAAAGTATGTTTCCCTTGGAGTGTCTTTCATGTTGCAGAACACCCTGTGGTTCCCTATTCATGTTCCTGTTTGTTGCCTAGAAAAGATATTTGCAGGGGGACAGGGAACCTGTAAAGCTCCAGGTCATGTAATCACTTACAGAGCAGTAGGCCTGCATTTTAGAGTTTATATATCTGCATAAATACAGATTTGAGAGTCTAAACTTTGAGGCCCAATTCTGTATTCTCAGCCAAAGGATATTCAACTCTGAACAAAATTTAACAAGTCTCTCTGATTTATACTGTGTGCTTGAGCTCTTGGCTTTCATGAACTTTGAACATCTCTGCAGGAGAAAGTATGGTTGTCCAGAAGAACACAATTATTGCTCCCTTTGTTCTCCTTGTTTGTGTGGAGCCAAAGAGGTTCTATTGGTGTTGTCCCAGAGAATTTGTCAGGTTAGCAGGCTCTTAAAGCATCACAGAGCATTACTTGTGGCAGCCACAATGTGCCAAGCAGGTAGGTTGTCTTTTAAATGCTCTGAGCAGTTATTGGGGTGAGAGATTTCACCAGCAGAAAGGGGAATGGGCACGTTACATAGGGGACAGCACATCCATAGCTCTGTAGGCATCACTGCATGCATTCCTGACACCACTGAAAGCATTCTTCCCCTGCCAGGGGCTACAACATGCTTTAGCTCTTTATTTCTACAGAGGGTCAGTTTGGCACAACTCGAGCAGGACTCCTTCAAAACTGTGCTGGTGTAGAGCCAAAGAGATTCCTGAAGCAGTGTCAAACCCAGAGAATTCAACAAGTAAGAAGTATTAAAATACTCTAAGCTACATTGATACACCCTCTCTAACTGGGATCCAAGCACTTTCTCACCTGGTAAAGCCTCTGCAGTATTTGCAGAGGCACTGTTTCAGCTGGGTGCAGGTTGAAGAGGTCGCCTGGCCCCCTGACTATGAGCTCCAGGGCAAATTGCTTGGAAAGCCTCTGATACAGAATGATCAGCTCCTTGAAAAAGGATATTTCTAGATTTGACCACAAGCATTCTGTAAAGAAAACAGCTAGTGAGGTCACAAGTAACATACAAATCAGTGCAATTTGTGGAGGAAGCTGCTTTTTCTCTTTTTATCAAATGAATTAAACAAAAAAACTGTTTAAGCTTGCACTACAAAAATGAGTAAACCTCAGATAGAATTTTTTAAGTGCTTGTGTCTTACTGCATAGTCCCCATGTTTCTATGTCTATCAAAAGCAGTTATTTCAAGCTCTGGGACACATTACATCAGTGATAATAACACTTGTTCTGGAGCAGAAAATGACCAAGCATTTAAATAATTCAGTTCTATCATCATAAAACCCTACCAAGAGTTTGCAGGCCCTCTGGCTGGAGCTTCAGGATGGCTTGAGCCACCTCAAGAATCAGAGAGTCTCCACCCTCCCCCTGCAGCAGGAAAGGCAAGATCAAGTAGACCCTGAGATTTTCAGGTGAGATGGGAGAGGAAGACAATGACGGCAATAAGTTCTTAATCTCCTTTTGCACCTTCAGAGGGAAAAAAAAAAGAGACAAGGGTTAAAATGCAATTATGTTTTGCCAAAGTAATAAGGTTGGCATGAAATTCCTACGTTTCATGCACAAATCCAAAGCTCCTCAGTATCTGTGAGTAGTCAGCATCCTTATATCAAATCCTTACCTCCTGGTAGACTGCTTGGTTTTTACTGATCTTCTCATAAAAACGTTTCACTTCTGACAGGTCTACGCCTGAGACTTCTTTGGAAGTTTTGAAGTGTTTGTCTCTATCACAATATAAAAAAAAAAAAAAAAGAACACTAAGTAATGTTTTTTCTACTGACTGAATAATGAAGCATTGTAGTATTAGAAAATACTTTGAAAGTTCAGCCCCAGCTTCAGTGGGTATAATTTCATGTGTTCTAAGAAGATAGACAACACAGGCCACTGTTTTGTGACCTGATTAGTATCCTGTTCTTTCTGTCTTGTGTGGCTATGAACTATTAATGGTAGACTCCTGTATTTCACCCTAAAATTACTTCCACTTCAGTGCCAGAAGGAGCTATTATAGATCCTTTGAGAGCTGTAATATTGCCTGAAGGGATTATCATCATCTGCCAAATATCACTAAAGGATAATCTTCTAAAATGTGAACTTCTCTAGCACATTTCAGTAGGACCAGGGCTACAAAAATCTTAGTATTAGCTTGAGCTTTGAAAAATAAAGACTTGCTTCTTGCAAATTCAGATAAAACAAATCTTTTCTACATATGTGGCCTAAAATAACACTTTCTGGTCAGTTTACATGCAGCCAATATATTCTGTTATGTCTAAGTCAGTGCGTGTGCTACCTTTTGTCCAGGAAGCTTCCATTGATGCAAGCCTCAGATGAAAAAATCAGTCTGATATTCCTGATAGTAAAAAAAACAAAAAAAATCAATCCTTTCAACTTCAGGTTTTTAACTCTGAAAGAACAAAAAACATGTATATGAGTGTGTCTGCACCTGACACCACACAAAACTTTTCTTAGCACCACTTCATTGTCGGTGTTGCAGAAGACATTGTACTGGAGGAGTTACTGATCTTTGGCAAGGTACTTCTGCTCTCCTGGGCCTTGTAAGGCAACGTGCTCAAGCACCCCATGCCAGCCAGTGTTCCATTCTGGTGGGCGTTATCATGGAGATATCTTCTCCTGACAGGTCAGAACCTTAGCTGCTTTTGTTTGTTATGCAAAATAAAAGGCAGCATGGGAGGGAAGAGGATCCTCTCCACGCCAGGATCTTTGTAGCATGTGGAGGGAAAATCCATCAGGCTATCAATGTACTGCTGCACAAAAGCTGGGTTCCCAGAAACTGAAGGGACGTCAGACTTACTCCCTGTATTCCTGGTTCTGTTCTTATTGAAGCAGCTATTTTATCAACCAATTTGCTGTCAGACCCTTCTCATTGAGATCTGGAAAGAACCCTCTCTCTCACCCTCTCAACAACCACTTTTCACATGATCCAAACTGTTCTAAAAGTGGTCAGGGAAACATTTAGTACCAAGTTAGCCAAGCTGTTGAAATGCTCAAAATTGGCAGCTGGAGTCAGAGTTTTCCAAAGAAAATAACCTTCCATATAAAACATAAGAAAGACTCTAAGTGTAAGGCATCCCACAGTGGTATATACATACTGCTTTTGAAAATGAGTAATTAAAGAAGTGACCCCCTAATTTTTAAATGCTGACTCAGCATTCTGGTTTGGGTACTCTGGATTAGGCTTTTAGCACAAGGCCTTGGTCTGCAGGCAGGTTCTTTCACCGATTTAACTTGTCAGCTGCTCATCAGCTTTACAACCATTCTGTGCAACCATTCTGACAGGCTTCTGAAGCCATGCAGTACATCTGCTCTGCTCCTGTTGTTTATCAACATCTCTTTTTCCTATGCAAAAACTAGGTGAGAAGTGCTGGTACAAGATTGTGCCTTGGCTAAATTCTTGAACAACAGTTCCTACTCCTCCAAAATAGCCTCCAAAGAAGAATAATTTTTAGAGAAAATCAGGTATCAGGAAAAAAACAAAAACCAACCAAATCCAAATAGCAAGTTTCTGATTTACTTTTTTATACTCTTCCACGGTTTAGATTTAGAAATCCATGCATCCACTTCTTTATCGTCCAGAGTGGCAATTCCGTTCGAATATGAGTTCTGTGTGAAATGCATGAAAACATTGACAAAAATTAAAATTGTAGCAGATGGGATTCTTTTTTTAATCCAATCATTATAAGAGGATTTCAGCCTAAGTATGAACAAATTAATGGTCATCCAGCATGATCCAGATGCATTAACCACAGAACATGTATGATTGCAATACAAATTAGTTTGTAGGTAAGCACAGAAAAACTGCAATAGACATATACAAAATTGGAGTGCTACAAGCACGATGGAAAATCCAAATGTTTCCAGCAGTAACTTGGACAGTGGTAAAATCAGAAGCTCTGATCAAATGTGCACATACCTCGTTCTCCTCCCTGCAACGGGCAAAACTTTGGTTTACTCCTGCAATAATTTTAATCCCCTGTTTTGATGCGCCATCTTCTGTGAAAAAACAAAGATTGTCATTTGAAGAGACAGTCATTCTCTTCAGAGAGTTAAGTGCACAAAACTGGAACATCAAAAAAACCCTTCAGATAGTAGTTATTTGTTGAAAGTTTGATTCTATGAGGCCATTACCCATGATAATCAAGCAGCAAATGGAATAATTCCTGGTAGAATTTATTGGGGTGGCCAAGCAAGCATGAGACATAATGTTTGCCTTTCAGTGTAAACATGATATCAAGAAAGCAAACATCTCCATGGAAGAAACAAATACAGATTGTATACATCTGCAGTGGTCATTACTCTGGCAGGATTTTCCAGTATCCACTGGTGAATTGATGGGAAGTGGTATCAACTGATTTGGCTTCCTCTCATCTTCCAGCTGTCCTTCCTCACCGGAACCAAAGAAATAGAATTTGTCCAAGGAAGGAACATAGACCAGAGTGTGTTGTCTGTTCAGGAAAAAAAAGTCATAATAAGCAAAAACCACTGGGCAAGACAGAATAAAATTTACAGATACATTTTCATAGTGTAGACCTGAAGCTTATCTTTAAAAGTCCTGACAGTCCAGATAAAGAATCCGTTTAACCAAAATGTTAGAACTCTTCATTGCATAAACATGCAGCAATAAAGACACATATTAAAGATTTCCTTTAATATCCTCTAATGTTTATGATTTGCCTCGGTTCCACATACAAAAATAGTGTTACACCGTGCTTGCTTCACACCCTTCCATTTTTAAAAGTGCAGCTTCTGTGCTGCTGAACACTCTACCAAGCCCAGGTGAGTTGTCAGGAGACTTTTTCTGGCCCAGTTCCAGAAGGGCAAAGTGAAACTGGGTAATTATCACTGCTCTTCAGTTCTTACTAAGAACCCACCAGTTTGTCAGTCTGGATGGGAATTCATTGACTTTCCCAATGCAGGCTTTTGACAGTCCTTTGCCCTTTGGAACCCAGTACATCCTTTGTTTATTAAAAGAGAAAAAGACTATGGGTGGTTTTTGCAGCTCTCTCCCTCTGCTCACCGGGGGCTGAGGGTTCTGCTCTCACTGGGGCTCTGGCAGGAGGGTGGCTTATACTTGAAAACATTGAAAAAATTAAAATTGTAGCATATGGGATTATTTTTTTCAAGCCAGTCATTACAAGAAGATTTCAGCCTATGTGCGAACAAATTAATGGTCATCCAGCATGATCCAGGTGCATTAACCACAGAACATATATAATTGCAAGTTAGTTTGTAGGTAAGCAAAGAAAGATGGATACTCTGACAGTGCTGACCTATTGGGATACAGGGATTTGAACATCTTGGTGACTCCCTTCCCTACTGTTCCTCAGTGATTCCCCTAAGGCATTGACCTTAGAAGACATGTCATTGGCACTTCCCACCTGCCACAGGCAATGTGTGAAACCCTTGCTCCCCACAGCTCAGCCACCACACGAGGCAGGAGTTCATTCCGGGTGGAGTTGTGACCCAGCTGGCCAGACCCTCCTGCTCCAAAGGTGCACACCAGCCCCTCCTTGAAATGAGGAAACAAACAGGATCACTGCATTATTAATGACATTCAAATGGTCACAACCAAGAGTGAGAGTCAGCAAGACACAACATGTTATATGGGACTTGATTCAAAACATCCTTGATTGAAACATGAGGAGGTTTCACTTTGCATCAAGCTGGATCATACACTGTAAAGTCTGAATCACTTAGCTCCTGAGAAAAGCAATTTAACTCCTGAGAATAACTCCCTGTTGCTTAAGAATTTGACTTGTATGAGTAAACCCTAGTGAATTAGATGTTGTTCACATCTTCTGGAGTCCCCGATATACTATAAAAAAGAAAATATTTTCAAAAAGTGCTGGGAGTTGAACTGCACATCCTTGCCTCAGGATTTCCTTTCACCATATCCCTGCAAAAGGTTGCATGCAGGTGACAGGAATATGAGAGAAGACCAGTTTTCCCAGTAGCTTAGATAACAACCCTTGGAGATAGCCTTCAGGCTCAGGTGAAAGCAGGCATTACCATCCCAATTTCTCCATGCAGACTTTTAGCAGTGTATCTTTTCTCAAGAGGTGAGGTCTCAGATGCTGACTTTCCACTTCAGACTCACCTTGGAGAGAACTGCTGTATGATCTGCCCCACATGAGATAAATACAGTCTTCCAGTGCTCTAAAGCTCCAACATATGATGGGCAATCCCTGTCTGGAAAGAAGATAATACTGCTAAATTGAAAGAGTACTGGGGGGTCTCATATACAGAAAAATTTAGAAAACAGGAGGATTAAGTGATTTTTCAGTCCTCTCTTACAGCAATTCACGTAATTACAACTTGGGTTTGGGTTGTTTTCCCTCCAGTATAACATACTCTTTCTCATAATGTTCTGTCTTTTTCATATTGCTTTATTTTCATTTTCTTTGGTTTGAAACAAAATGCAATACTTTCACATCTGCTTGCCAAATGGTACTTTGCTTCAAAATATCTGATTCTCAAGGATGTGGACCCATTCAGATTAGATTCTGCTGTCTTCAGGTTTTGTCTGGCTAGGGCAACCCTTCTCTAGCCTTCTAGGTCTGAAGACAAGAGGTGATTTTAATTCTCCTCTCATCTTGTGTTTAGAGAGAATTAAAGAAGATAAAAAAGTATAAAATTAATTTTTTTTTCATACAAGACTTCCTGGAGAGAGGATAGGAGTGGAAATAGAACTGTAAGACCTCAGAGGTTTTAAGTGCCCACACTATCCAATTAGCCACATAAAATGATTGCAAGTTCTCTATAGAAATACAACCCCTAAATCTGTTGTTCCTGCATGCCTTTCCTAGTCAGGAAACAAAGAACATATCCAGATGTATTTCATTCAAAAGATTTTACTGTCCACTGCTACTCCACAGAGCTTGACAATACTGAGGCTCGATTTGGTGAGCTCACTGACCAGGAAAACACACTCCTGGTGCTCTTCTTCCTTACCTTTCGTGTCTCCAAGTCCCAGCTGTCCAAAACTGTTCTTTCCCCAGGAGTACACGGCTCCAGAGAGTGACACGGTGGTGCTGTGAGCTCCTCCAGCAGCAATTTGAGCAAGTGGGATGCCCTTTAGTCTTTCCACCAGCTGTGGTTTGGGAGTAGGCATGGTTTGGCTCCTCACTCCGAGTTGTCCATGGGTGTTCTGGCCCCAGGTGAAGAGCTCACCCACTTCACACACAGAACAAAAGAAGACAGCTCAGCATCACTGCTTCCCTTGAGTATTTGCACTTATAGGAGCAAAACTCAGTGTTGTTTTCAGGGACCTAGCTCCAAAGCAAGACCATCATGTGTGGCCAAATTTCTGTTTCTGACCTCCTTGGGACTGTCCCTTGCTGCCCATATGACTCAGCACAGCATGAATAAAGGCCAGGTGTTTCCACCTCTAAAGTCATGCTTGCAAGAAGTTCCCAACCAGAAAGGTGTTGCAACTTAAGAATGAGCAGGTCTGGTGACCACAGAGTGAGGCAGCCACGTCTGCTCTCCAAAACACACCTTTGTGGAGGGGCAGTGCTCAGGAACTGGAGAGAGACAGAGAGAGATGCAGGTCCCTGAGTGCTGGGAGGAAGGAGCAGCACTGATAGCAGTGCACTTTGTGTCCCCACTGCTCATTACTCTATAACAGCATCACCAACTACTGCAAGTAGTACAAACACTGCCTTCTCAGAGCAAGCACGACTCCTGTTTGGAGAAAAAAGTGTTCTTGAAAGAGGCTACCTCTGGATAGTGCCATGGCATGCTGGTCCCCACACGCTATTTGAACAATATTTCGGTTTCCCAGTTCTCGCACCAGCCTACAAAAATAAGGAAAAAAAAATCAAAATAAATAGATGCTGTGCTGTGAGACAAAGTAAAGGACAAAGATCCTCTGCTCACCAAGCCCTATCACTTTTAGCAGGAAATATGTGGAAAAACATAGGTCACCTGTAAGCTGATTTACCCTTCTCTTATGCTGGCCTGCAGTAGCAGGGCTAACTGATTTGATTGCGGTTTGCTCCACGAGAAGCTGGAAAAGAACCAGGCTCAGCCTGATTCTGTTACCTTGCCCTGGGCAAGATAACAGAAAGTCACACATCAAACAGCTGGGCCATTTGTAGATGATGGTTACCCTCACAGCTTAATCAGAAGGTGGTGAGGTTCAGACATACTTGTGGTCTTTCACCTGCAGTTTTCCCAAGCCATGTGTGGTTTGCAAGTCATCTGCATTGCTCTGGTATGTTCTACTGATCCTTACTAAGTTTGAGAGAAAGCTGTCTCGTGTATCCCAAGCAGCTCAGATCTTGGTATCATCCTCAAAATCTGTGCACTTCTAGCTGGGTTAAAAAAGAAGATAAAGTTTTGGGTACTAGGACTGTATGTGTTCCAGTTCCCTCTCTACAACAGGAACATGCCTCAAACTCTTGGATGTTACCTTGAGGAAAAGCAGGCTGCATTTTCTGACCATTGCCATCCATACCTCCACCCTGTGAAAGCTTCTTACCTTGTCTTGGGGCAGTTTGCTGAAGCTTTAGCCCAGTGTTCAGAAAGCTTCCCGTTAGAGGAGAGAATGAGCCTATGTGTCGCATCGTGGTTTGAACACTGCACCTCCTCATTCCTCTGCGACTGTGTGCGCTCTGCAGGACACACACAGACAGATACAACTACCATGCTATGGCAGCAAGCACCTTAACCACCTCAGCCCCCTCCCCAAGGTCTCCGTATGCTGCTGCTTTCAGCAAGAGCTTCTGCTTCTCAGGAAAAAGTGAAACAAGTGTGTGTGATTTACTTTCTCAGGCCCCTTAGGTTTTCAGTGTCCTGCCTACCCACTGGTTTGTTTCATGCTGGATGACTCCACACTAGAAGACCTTTCTCCATCTCTTAGGCTGCTGTGGCACCAGCTCCCAAGACAACCAGTGAAACGGCAGTAGAAGCAGTCTGTTGCTCTTGCACATCTATGGAGAGTATCCGACAGAGACAAAGCACTTTCCTGAGGTATCTGGCCACCCCAGACTTGTCATAGCCTGGGAGATAGGATGCCTTCAAGTCAAGCATTTTACAGGATGCTGGAGAAGCAGTGATGGAAAATTCACACACTGCCTCTTCACAACAGAAGGAAGTATCTCCTTGTCTACAGCTGAGGGGCTGCAGATGCTCTCCCGACCTAGAGGCATCAGGTGACTCAGTTACTCGCAGGTAGCTCTGCTCCAGCACAAGCGTCTGAGACCCAGGATGCCCAAGAGTGAAAGGCGGTCATCATCAACCCTAACACCTCTGGAGACTCGCTGCCCACCCTTCTCACATACCAGACATGGAACCAGAGAGGAAAATCCCTGCCTATTCCCCGGCATGGTCTTTCTCCTTGCAGTCCTCCTGCTCCGAGTGCAGCGCACTGGGACACGCTTAAGCCCCTCATGCAGAAACTCCCCGTCCCCGAGGGGCCGCACAGCAGATTATTGCAACTTCAGCGGTTCCACCTCCACGGACCCGTCCTCGCCCACGCGCGGACCCATCCCCGGGGGTCTCCCAGCGTCCTCCCGACCGCGCCGCTCCCGCCGGTCCGTACCTCCCGTGCCGCTCCCCCGGCCCCGCTGCCACCGTCCCTTCGCCATCCCTCGCCTGCCGACAGCTCGGGAGTGCCCGGGCAGCGCCGGGGAACGCCGCGCCGGGGAAATGGAAACCGAAACTTATCAGGGGCCGCGGCAGCGGGAGGAGGAGCGGGAGGGATTCCCGGTACCTGGGAGCCCGGAGCCGGGAAACTCTGACTCCTGCGGTGAAAAGGCGTGAGCTACTCGGCTCCGGTGGGTTCCCGGTTCTTCTCAGCCTGCGGAGCTGCTGCTGCCCGGGTGGGAGGAAAGGGCATAGCAGAAAGCGGGTGGAGGGATGCCGGGGTGTTCCATGTGGAGAATGCGCCCTTTGACTTTATTATTCACTTCGGAGAGTGACCCGCCAGTGTCCATGCTGTGGAGAGTCGAGAGACCGACTCTGCTGCTCAGCTGTATCCCAAGCCCACGGAAACCCAGAGAAGATGCTTGGCTGGGGGAAGTCAAACTGCAAGTGAAACGGCCAGTTTGGAAATACATCAACATCTAAAAGCCATCTTCTTCCATTCCCACATAGTCTCTGCTAAATCTCCCCAGCCTTCAAAGACCCTGCGAGCTTCCTCCCTCCCAGAAATACCACCCTGCCTGCCCCACCTCCCACGCTGTCTCACTGGAGTGATGCATGCAGGACAATCTTGATGATGAAATAAGGGATACCCGTGTGAATGATGAAACAGATCAAAACACATAAGATCACTTTTGTTGTATTCTTAATAGCTGCCACTGATGAATTAAGTTCACTCTGTTCATGAGAATTTTACGCTGCTGAATACTAAGCAGAGATTTTGGTGGGGTGCTCTACAAAAATCCCAAGAAGCACAACACAAATCTAGAGATTTATACTGGTATTCACTGTAATGCAGTGGAAAATTCATTACTGAGACAGCAGGAGTATCTAATGTATTTAAATGGAGCAGCCTGTGGTGCACAAAAAGGCACCTGGAAGTCCCTGAGGTGAAGAAAAAACGATGTGGAGGAGCTATGGAAGCAAAGCAAAGTGAGCCTGGGGCATACAGTAATTGACTTCCGCCCAGGGAGGAGCAACCTAGTCTTATCTCTCCCAGCCACTTCCCTACACGCACTTTGAGGATCATATCTCCTTCCACAGTATGTAGGAAAGTCTCGAGATCAAGAAATACTGAGCTAGAGCACTGATGCCAAAGCAAGAGCTGGGAAGGGACACTAGAGGTCCTTCTGCACCAAAGCATGAACTAAGGACTCCTCCCTGTGAGGAAAAACTGCTCCAAGCACAGACAAGGGCACTGCCTCCCGCCCGGCATGGAAAGGAAGAGATCCGAGGGGAAGAAAGGAAAGGAAATGTGTTGATGTCCTCCTTTCAGAGCTACATTTTTCCTCCTGCCAAGTGGACTGCTGACAGTGATTTCCTGTCAGAAAGGCTTGCTCTAGTAAGCTACTTCAGGTTAATTAAACATCCTGTGGTTCTCTGCCCAAGAGTATCTGGACTTGTGAAACTCTGATGAACAGGAATCTAGGGGCCTGTGAGGGAGATGCCTGGCAACTGGCAGGAGACAGAGAAAAGAAGTGAACTGTGCAAAATGATTTTTGTAGCTAGAACTGACAGATGTGTCCATCTATACATTTCACCCCTTTCCATCACTCCTCTAGTGAATTACCCATAAAACCCAAACCAAAGCAAAACACAGCACAGCAACAACCAAAATGTGTAAAACTCCTAGAGTCTGGGGTACTGCTTGCTTATGAGGGCAGCCCTTGTCCCAGGGGAACAGCACAGAGCACTTTCAGAATGAGAGGAATGGAGAAATCCAAGGACATGTATGCAGATACAATGGTCCCGGGAGAAATGGAGGAATGTCTCATGCTGAGCCCCAGGGCGCTAAGGAAGCATGCAGTGGGAGCCTGTTCCCACAGTGTCAGCAGCTGAAAAGGCATGAGTGGGTCAATCCCTCTAGAGCAGATTTGGGAGCATGGGGAATTTGCAGCCCCTCTCAGCCAGCCTGAGTCACAGCTCCACCTGCTCTCTCCATGGGAAGGGACACAGTGACTTGGGGGCCACCCAGCAGGACTCAGCTGCTGGCAACCCAAACAGGACAGTGCCACATCTCTCAGTATCACAGCAAGGGACACCAACTACCTCTGTCCTTCTCCTCCCCGGAGTGCCAAAGCAGCACCCACTGCGCAGGCCCTGGCAGAGCCAAGGCTGAACATCATCTCATCCTGGACTGCCTTGCAGGAGACAGCAGCTCCCACAGGCACAGGCAGGCATGAGGGCAGGGAATGAGTGCAAGGGCACAGAGAGTACTCTGTGCTGCCCCGCTGCCCCTGCCCCAGGGGTTTATCAGCACCACGTTTTTTTGGGTTTGGCACTTTCAGGGCACAGTTTCGACAAACTCCAGCAGCATTGCCCAGTGCTGCCTGAGGAATATTCCCAGTTTCTGCTGATGGCAACAGCTCCCCACTGTAGGGGACCCTTCAGGAGCCATTCCACTGCAGGAGCCACAAGCTAAGGTAAAAGAAGGCAGCAGGAAACAATGCTGTCCCAAGTATGAACAGGAGAAACCAGACAGCTCTCCTCTTCTTCCTTGCCTCCACTCCTGCAGGAACCTGATGGGCTCACTGGCACCTCTGCAGCCCCTGACAGCCAATGTCTGTGAGCTGAGCATGGGCTGCTGGCAAGAATCATAGAATCATCTAGGTTGGAAGAGACCTTTAAGAACATCGAATTCAACCATTCCCCCAGCACTACTGCTGGAACCCCTAAACCACTAAATCATCACCCAGCGCCAGATCCAGATGCCTTTTAAACACCTCCAAGGGATGGTGACCACCACCTCCCAGGGCAACCTATTCCAATACCTGACCACCCTAACAGTGAAAAAAATTTTCAGATATTTAATCTGAATCTCCTGTGCCTCAGCTTAAAGCCTTTTCCTCTCATCCTCTCACTGCAGGCACGGCAGAAGAGACCAGTGCCCACCTCACTACAGCCTCCTTTCAGGGAGTTGTAGAGAGCGATGAGGTGCCCCCTGAACCTTCTCCCTCAGCCTCTCCTCATAATTCATGTTCTCGATAGACCTTTCACGAGCCTTGTTGCCTTTCTCTGGACATGCTCCAGCACCTCAATATCCTTCTTGTAGTCAGGGGCCCAGAACTGAACACAGCACTCGAGGTGCCGAGTACAGGGGACAATCTCTGCCCTGATCCTGGTGGCCCATTTACTGACCCAAGCCAGGATGCCATTGGCCTTCTTGGCCCCCCGGGCACTGCTGGCTCATGTTCAGCAGGCTGCCAACCCGCTCCCACAGGTCCCCTTCTGCTGGGGATAGAGGCGATGCCAGAGCTGAGTGCGGGACAGCCGGGAAGGATCACGTACGGAGGGCCGTGCCGGCGGTGCGGAGGGTCCGGCGGCCGCGGGATGGCGGCGGTGCCCCGCTGCNCGGCGGCGCTGCGGGGGGACGCTGCGCCCCCGGCCTCGAGTGCGTGAAGAGTCGCCAGCGCCGCAAGGCCAAGGGCGGCCCGGCGCTTCCCGCCGCCGGCCCTTCCGGCGTGTGCCTCTGCAAGAGCCGCTACCCGGTGTGCGGCAGCGACGGGCTCACCTACGGCAGCGGCTGCCAGCTCCGCGCCGCCAGCCTGCGCGCACAGAGCCGCGGCGAGCCCGCCATCAGCCAGCGCAGCAAGGGAGCCTGCGAGCAAGGTGCGGGGCAGGGAGCGGGGCGGGCGGGCTGCGGGACGGGGGATGTCCGCTCTGCTGCCCGGCTTCACGGGCGAAACGCTGCGCCTCCCGAGTGCTCCTCCTGCCGTTTTATCCCATTGGGGTGCTTCTTTGTAAAANCGCGGCTTAAGCGGCTGCCGGGGGCGGGCGGTGCCGTGCTGCCATGCCGCCCTCCGCGATGCCGCTGCTGCTTCTGCCGCTTCTGCCGCTGCTGCTGGCGGCGCTGGCGGTGCCCTCCCCGGCCACAGCGGCGGCGGGGNCAGCCTGCGCGCACAGAGCCGCGGCGAGCCCGCCATCAGCCAGCGCAGCAAGGGAGCCTGCGAGCAAGGTGCGGGGCAGGGAGCGGGGCGGGCGGGCTGCGGGACGGGGGATGTCCGCTCTGCTGCCCGGCTTCACGGGCGAAACGCTGCGCCTCCCGAGTGCTCCTCCTGCCGTTTTATCCCATTGGGGTGCTTCTTTGTAAAATGGACATGATTTCAGACACACCTTAAATGGACTGGAGAGTCCCAGTCGGATGGCGCTGCCTAAACTTGGAGTAACACTTCGGACCAGTCCCAGAAACGCAGAGGAACTTGGGCACTCACTGTTGGCTTCCAGCGGTGCTGTAACTACACGCCTCCACTTTTCATACTTTGCCTGAAGCTTGCAATTTGGGCTGCTGTGAAATGGGACAAAAGGGGTGAGCTATCCAGGGGAGTGCTCTGCCCAGGAAGGTTGCAAGCAGTGAGGAGAGGAAATGATTAAATGGATATGAAAGCCACAGAAATTCAGAGCCAAGATTCACTGGGTTGCTTTAGCTCGAAATGGAAACAAGCAGTAACTTTCCTGTGAGCTGCACGTAGTGGTTTGCACTTCCAGCATTTCCGACCAGGAGCTCGATTCATCCTAAGCTTTTTCTTAGGGATGGTGCTCAAGGAAGAAATTGTTCTGCTGCGGAGCCTCTACTAGAAATTCTGGCCTCTGAGAGTGGTTTTTGCTGGGAGGGAGGGCTAGGACATAGCCTGCAAGCTGTATACTAAACATCTCAAGGACAAGATTGCAGCGCCAGTGCTGTTTTGGTGGAGGAGTGTTCTCATAAACACAGTATGTGCAGGTCACAACCTCCACCTCCTCCTTCTCTTGCTTCTCATAACTGAGGCCAAGTATGTTTGTAAAAAAATTTTTCTGAAACTCCCAAGGCAGGCATGAAAGAGTGGGTGAGGATTGGGTTATGCATTTTGATGTTGCCCATTAAATGCCCTGTGTGGCTTTTCACAAACCTTGTCCAAAACATTAGGCTTACATATTAGCCAGAAACAGTGTGGTACAGTATTAACTCTTGGAGGGGAGGAATTTCCGCCTTCAGGGTAATGTGGAATGAGATGAGAATGGCCTCAATCCGTGCCTCTGTCTAGTATTTGGAAGGAACCTTTCCTTTTTGGCCTCAGGAGTCCTAGAATGTGTGCTGCTTCTTGGCTCTGCCAGCCCAGACAAGTGAGCAGATAGGTCTGAAAGATGTCATGCTTCAGGTGTGTACTTGAGGAGAAGGCTGTGTTCTCACTTGTCTTGCCCAAAGTCATTTGGGAGTTTGTTGCAAAACAGGTATTGATACTTGTAAGATACTGTCCCAACCCTTGGCTGCACTTCCTGGTGTCTGTCCCACACCGGATGCTGGTTTGACCTGGTGGGGCTTTGATCTAGACTATGGAGATAGAGTTTGATGAGGTCAATGCAAACATGAGCCACTGGGCAGGGGATGTGGAAGGCCACTGACCTGCCAGCCTCCAACAGGTCCCCTAAGACTTTTTCTGTCCTCTGATCATCACAGCAGCAGCTTCTCTGAAGAAGAGTTTCAGTGTGGGACAGCCATTCCATGCACAAACTGCATCCCTTCCTTGGAGAAGGTCTCTTCAGGTGTGCAGATCTGCAGCAAGACACCTCTACAGGCTGTTAACCTGTTTAAGAACTTCACTGGAGCATGTGGTGCAGAGCCACTGGCAAAATGTCCTCTGTGACTCTGGGGTGCTGGTCTTCTTTTGGCTCCTGTTGCTGGGAGAGCTCTGACCCAGCATCTCAGGGAAGGGAGCAGGATGGACGTGGGCTGCTCAGCAGTGGTGTCACAACTGACCCTTCAGAGATTTCCCTCGGCTGCGTGAACCTTCCTTGTGCCGTGGACCTTCTGGCGAGATGCACTGCTCTGTGGCTTGCAGCAGAGGCAGGGATTCATCCCACAACCATGCTAGACATCTGGAAGTATTTCTGTATCCCATAGGGCCTCCTGGCAGTTAGGAGTGTTGGGTGGGAAGGGTGGGGAGTTGTAATCTCCACATGGATTTTGAAACACTGACGGGAGAGAACATCCATCTTATCAGCCTCACAGGATAGAGCCTTTTCTGGTATCTTTCCAGATAGGAGACCACACTTTTCTAGGTTTCTAGAAGGACCTGAATACTCTGGTGGTCAAATAGTGGAAGTTCTGGCTTTTGCCATTTCCCTCCACAAACAGATGCGGTCTCCTTAAGGCACTATCTAGGGTGGGATCCAGCACAGGGAGACCACAAACAGGCAGGATCAGTCATTTGTGTGACAGTTTTTGCACAGAAAGAAGTCCTTGGGTGACAGGGCACGTGGGCTTCCTGTTTGTGGCAGATGGGCTCTGAGGTGTCCGCATGCCCTCGCTGGACTATAAGGACCATGTCCTTTCACTCCAAGAGTGAGCAGCCTTTCAAGAGAATATCTGAGAAGAGATCCAGACACATATGATTCCAGCAGTGGGTCCTAACTGTGTTTGATTGCTCTTGGGATTTTTTTTTTTTGTTTTGTTCAAGTGGAGCTGGAGAGGGAAGGCTTGTTTTGCACATCCTGTTGGATCTTTCTTTGATGCTAAATAGCAAAAGGAATGAGCACGTTCTCAGCCCTGCAGAATTCCCCTTGACCTTGTCCTTGATTGTTTCCCAGATCTCTCAGATGTGATGTCTGTGATTAGTACAGAAATCATGAAGCCATGCTGAAAAAGGTATTTCTGCTGCAGCCAAAACTTCCTGCTGGAGGGCAAAGGAAGACACAGTTGAGAAGAGTTTGAAAGGACGGAAATAACCCTTGCTCTACCTGCACTTGGCAGATGGAGGGATCCAGTTGGTCCTTTCTGGAGAGGTTTTTATGTGGGCAGAACTGTTGGAGATATCTGGAAAAAGGCATCCTACTTGATTGCCAACTCTTTGAAGCTGCCTGGCTGCTCTTGGTGCTGTGCCAGCAGGAAAAGCTGCCTGGTTTTTTGCTCTGGGGGAGCAGGCAGTGATGCCATGGTGCACCCTACTGGCTGGGCTCCTGCTTTGCCCTCACGCTTGCACTCATAGCTGGCCACGGGTTTGCCCTGCTCTCTCTTCAGGGCACCACTACCGACATCCCATCTCTACCTGTGTGTCCCAGCAGCCTCTTTGTAGCTAATCACAGTGCTGAGGATGCAGGAGGTGGATGCTGTGAAGTTTTCCATCTGCTTTCCAACACTGCCTTTAAACGGATTGTCTGTTCGCTCTCTGCCTATGAAAATGCAGCTCAGGTCTGCTGCCAGGTCTTGCAGGCAGGGCAGGTCCAAACACAAAGCAGAAGCCTTCTGGTGGGGCAGGTACAGGCAGTCTGGGTTGCCTCCTCTGGTGGCCCCCTTGGCAGGAGGGGAAGCTTCTCTGACAGCTGGGGAGCTGCCCTCTGTCACTGCTGTCACACAGCTGTGCACAGATGTTCAGAAGAGCCTCTTAAGGAGTTGGTAGTTTCAGGAATGTAGGCTGAAATTCAATTTGCATTGCACACACTGAGGCTGTTTGCAGCTGGCTAGGACCTGAGGCAGGAGGACTGTGGTACCCACTGCTGTGCAAAGCCAGCTGGCATAAAGAATTAGGGTTGCATGGCTCAGCTCAAGCCAGGCAGAAAAACAACCTCAAAGCACCAACCCCCATAAAAAAAAAGCTGTCAGGATTTCTGATGATGATGTCTGTGCTGAAAAATACCAGGCACCAACTTGTTGCCTAACCAGTGCAGGAAAGGACAAATACCCCTGAGTCTTTCTTATCATTAGCTACCAGCAAATACCTGCTTTGAGAGACGTGTTGTGACTGCTGGAAATATTGCCAAAGTTGCCTCATTATATGGTTTGAAGTTCGTAATGCTTGTTCCAACAGGGTTGGGGTCTCCAGGTTGTTTTGCTGTTGTCAGCCAAGGCTTTGTCTTTGTGTTATGCTCACTTCTCTCTTGGTGGAAACCAAACTCCTGCTCTTGCCCAAATGCAGTGTACCACAAAGCAGCTCTCAGCAGACTTCAGAGGACAGTGTTTCACTCTCTGGGGAACTGGTGCTGCTTTGTACCTACCTACAAAGGCCTCCTGGGGGTAGAAACTCAGGGCCTCTCTGTGCGAAGAGTAAATTTGCTGGCTTGCCAAGCAGTCTGCTTTATTTCTATTCATGTGAATGTGCTTTAAAACTTTGTGGCTCCATTAAAGTGTTTTCCCAGCACTGGGAACATGCAGGGCTTTTCCTTATGATGATGAGGGCTCACAGGATCCCTCCCACAGGCTACAGATGAACAGCAGAACCAGGAGAGATTCTTTTACAGCTGACTGTAATCAGCATTAAACTTATCTAAATCTCACCAGCAAGGAGATCCAAGTCACTGGAGCAATACCTCCAGAGAGGTATTATTTTGGCTTCCTAGAAGCCCAGACAGCATCCCTCCTGGAAGGGTTTTTTTGCTAAGGTGCCGCACGCCAGCTCTGCGGCTCAGGAGAAGGTGGGTGTGAAGTTTTTTGTTGTCCACAGGGTTTAAAAGAACAGGCTGATGGATGTAGGACTGTGACTGCCACGCTCTTGTGGAGACTGGCAGCCTTAGGGGCAAATACATCACCCCCCCAAATTCCTGCCAATTTACCCCATCAGTGGCTTTGCTTTGCTGATGATCCACTGTTCCATAAAGGTTCATCTGTGCTGCGAACAAAGAAGTGCCAAGTTCCCACAGGTCAACTTCAAAACAAGAAACATGAATCACATCTGTTGGGTCATTCCATTCAAATTAAGCTGTTGAGGCTTTGCCAGAAATATCTTAGTTTTGAGGGTAGTTTGTTTTATTTTTTTAATCCACTACCAGAGTAGAGCAAAAACAGGGGTTTGGGAAAAAACTTGTGGGAAATGGCAGACTGCTGTTATCACTGAGATTAGCTCATCTTCTCCTGATACAGCTGCTATAAGTACAAAGGCTCCCTACTCTAGACACCACAAAACATAGTTCATAGCCAGGCACATTTTGCAAGAAATTCTTCTAGATTTGTTAACAAGAGGCTCAGATTGCTGCAGTTCTTTCCTGCCGTTCTTCCTTTTCTGGATTTTAAGGGACTTAGAAGAATATACACATTTTTTGAGTGGTTTTGTCTTTGTTGGGGAAAGATGTAGAAAAGTTTTTGCTGCTAAGTCATCTGTGGTTGGAAGTGAACCGAGTTCCCTGATTCTTCCAGGAATCTGGTTTGAGTTTCTTCATCAGGTGGGAGTGGGGGTCTTGCAGCAGTGGCCCGCTACCTGCTGTCTTCCACTGCAAAGGAAATGTTGCATTTGTAGGTGGATCTTGTGAGCATTTTTGTGCTGCATTGTGAGAGTCTGTGGCAGAGCACTCTGGGGTGGATCCCATCAGGACCCACAGACTTGTGAGTGTCCAATTGGCACAGCAGGCCACTAATCATTTCCTCATGGATTATGGGGGCTTCACTCATCTTCCCATCACGAACTTCCAACTCTGAGAGCTGGGTATCCTGAGGACAACTGGTCTTGATATTTAAGACAAAGAAGGCATTAAGTGCCTCTGCCTTTTTTCATCCCCTGTCACTACACTACCCTCTGCATTCAACAAATGATGGAGACACTCCTTGACCCTCGTTTTGCTGTCAATGTATTTATATAAACTTTTTTTGTTGTCTTTAACTGTAGCAGCCAAATCAAATTCTAGTTGGGCTTTGGCCCTTCTTATTTTCTCCCTACCTCACGACATCCTTATAGTCCTCCCATGTTACCTGACCCTTCTTCCAGAGATTATAGATTCTCCTTTTCCCCCCCTAAATTCCAGGCTACGTTCTCTGTTTAATGAGGCTGGTCTTTTTTCCTGGTTTTCCTACACTTGGGGACAGTCTGCTCTTGAATATTTAACAATTCCTTTTTTAAAACGTGTCCAACCTTCCTGGACTGCATTGCGTTTCATGACCGACTCCTGAACACTCCTGTTCATTGCTCTCAGTGTTCAAAAATACTGGTGATTTAAAATTCGTATGTAACTTTGGGGGCTTCCACTGTTGTAGCACAGGTCATAAATTCCTCCTTAAAAGGCATTTCATTATTTGAAAAGGTTTTGGTTCATTGGAGCTTGAGTTTTTATGGTTACTGTGCTAAAATCTACTATGGAAGTTGTTTAATATATTACTTATCAGAGCCCTAGAAAGCAACAGTATGTCAGGGACTAGGCAAAACCTTCACTGCCCAGGAGGATCCTGTATTCCACCTGTGTCTTCATTCTCAATCATCACAGCATACCCAAATTCACCAGGAAGGAATGATTACTGATCAGCAAATTCCACCCCATGTTTGTTTTTTCTGTTGCTGGAAAGGCATGCTGTGTTTAAAAAAATGCGTTTAATCCTTTGTTGGGCTGAGGTTGGCCGAGGTTAGAACTAAATAGGAGATTACCACGTAACAAGTCTAATCAGGTTGGATTTTTGAAAGCCCTGCTTGCTTTTCCATGCATAAATGCTGCCATGCCTTGTTTCTGTGTCTCCCACTGCAAGCTTTTCACATTCTTTCCAGGCTTTAGCTCATGGAAGTAGATGATCTTTAAGGTCCCTTTCAACCCAAACCGTTCTATGATTCTGTGATGTGAAGGTCATGCACGAGGTCTCTGAAGGCAGCGTTCCCAAACCATGGTAAAACAGCAGGGCGGGGATTTCCAGTGGCAGTGGTGTGCATCACGCAGAGCCCTGTGGTGTGGAAAGCAGGAGCTGCTCCATGGCAGAATGGTGGTGGCCCAGGGCCCTTGCTCACACTGACTCAGTCTCAGGTCTCCAGGGCTTGGGGCAAAGCTGTGTTCGTGTTTGAGGCTTTTCCAGGGCCTGCTGAAGTCTGAGGGGGAGCGTCCAAACAGACACAGCATCTGCTTTCACGTGGATATCTTGGAGCTTCCTTCTGTAACTCCTTAGTCTCTTCAAAGACAGATTACAGGAGGAGGAGAAATGCCTTCAGAAAAAGGTAAACGAGGGAGCTTGCAAATCCACCAGAAAGCAGCAGGCAGCTTTGGGAGTGGGAAAGGCCAGGAGCTGCCTGCGCTTCCCGTCTGCTGCCGCCTCTCACAGGGCACTGACCTGGGAGGGAGCAGCTGAGGCCATGCCAGCTAAAATGACTAGATGTTGCTTATGGAAGGTTTCCCTTTTTCCATATAAAGTAATTTTGAAGCTAAAGTACTTTACCAGCAACTTAGGAGACTGGAGTGGGTTTCTTTTCAGATTTGCAATAGCTCGTGAGAGTGAACAGTGTTTAGCTTTTGCTTGGGTTTGTCCTCTCGGGGAGTGTTCCCAGCCTGTGTGTGACCTGGGGCTGTGGCAGGGCAGTGCAGTGCACAGGAGGGCTGCCTGGGAGCCAAGCTGACACCCACGGGAGCTTCATTGTGTGCTACATGGCTTTGTATGTTCATGGTCTGGCCTTCCACGCACTCCCAAGCACCAGGACATAGCCCACAATGCTTCATGCCCAGCTGATTTTTGCCTTTAGTGACATACCTGTAGGCCTCTTGATTTTGGCAAAAAAGTTACGGCTCTGCTTGCTGTGTGTTTTTTATTTGAGTGCGTGTGTGGACGCCAAAGGAAGATTGGTGAGGACCAGCTAACCCTGAGCTGTGATTGACCATCCGGGTATCAGTGAGGGACAAGTGGGTGAGCTGGGAGATGCCAGGTCTCTGCAAGCTGTGGCTGAGCAGAGGAGCGGTGCCTGGTGTAGGAGGGGTGTCAGGAACAGATGCCAAATAATATCCTCATCGAGGACGTCAGAGGCTCTGCTGTGCACATTGCTGTGGCAGAAAAGCAACTACGTACAACAATGGGAACTCCTTTCCAGCTGCTATTTTTGACATAACACAGGCTGTCAGCTCCCCGCAAGCTGCAGAAAAAGTAGTCCCTGTGTTTTCAGGCTCCTCTCATGGGGTGAATGAGCTCTGGGGCTCTGTAAAAAGCCCCTTCCTGGGCCAGGGAAAGCTATTTGTTTTACAAACAATGGGCTGAGCACAGAGGAAATGCCTGAAGTGCCTGTGGAGAGCATCTGATCACCATCAACAGCCTGGGCTGTCATCTTGGTCAGGAGCTCCTGTGCAGTGAGGGAGCATCTGTACATCCACAGTGTCCCTGGCACAGGCCCTGCAGGACAGCAGGGAGCACTCAGCCTCCTTGATGGTGGTGACCATTTTTATCAGCAGGTGCAACCCTCAGGTCCTCAGCCCGAAGGAAGGCGAGAGAGAAACCATCCCCTCTGGGGGCAGTGCTGCCAATAGAGCAGCAAGGCCTCCGAGGTGCAGGCTGTAGGATGATGGCAGCAGTCAAGACATCTGCTCTGTACAAGGTGGGCTTGTTTCCAGTCCTGGCTTTGCTCCCTTCACAAGAACTCCTGGATCAAGAGGGACACTTGGAGGAGGGAATGTCGTCACATCTTCTGAAGTGCATGCGAGGCTCAGCCATCCCCTGCCTCTCCTGTTGTGCCAGTTTGCCATGTCATCTGTCCATCTCTGTCCGCTTTGGGGGACTGTGGGAGGGAGCATGAGTGGGACCAGCACAGGCACTAAGGAGGGTGACTGCCATGCACCTGGGTGTCAGCTCACTGTGGTGAGAGTTTAGCTTCTGCTGTGGCCAGTTGTGATTTGACTTTAAATCTGCTGACTTCTTGGCCTTTCTCATTTATTTTTAGTGGCGGAAGAAGCCCAGCTCTAGAGTTTTGGCTGTATGGATTTAAGTCAAATGTCCAGAGAGAGCACAGTGACTTTTCCCATGACACTTGTTGCATCTCTCAGGATGTGTATTCCCTCCTGGCCTCAGAGCTGTGTCAGATACAGGCAGAGGTCTGTGGATGCTTCCAGCTCATTTTGCAGCCAAATGCAGAATGTCATGTTCTGCCTGGTTGGATCAGGATGTACATCCCGAGCTCAGGACTAGATTGTAACAGCCAAGCTCTCACTGTGCTGTGACTGCTGTGCCAAGCCAGACAGGGCTTTGCTATGAGGCTGTGCAGGCAGTTCCCCTGTCCAAGAAGATAAACAGTTTCTCCTCACCCAGGAGGTGGGTAGAAATTCCTTGTCTCTTTTCCCCTGACAGCAGTTGCTGCTGAAAAATCGTGGTGTGACCTGTTCATCCTGGCAGGGTGAACAAACACCTGTGGGCAAGTGGGTGTCTGAACCCTTGGCACAGGGGGAAACTCAGTAGCAACCAAGACTGAGACACCTCAGGCAGTGGATTTAGTGCTGTGCTGAATGCTGCCAGTTCCCAACCAGGGGAGAATTGAGCCAGATCCTGGAAGAGCGTAACAGTGCATTAAAATCCACCTGGCTTTTAATGTAAAAGTCAGGATCGCTCCTTTTCTGTGGTGAGAGATGGTGATCACTGGGGGGCAGTTGTGTTTTTCCTGCCTCATGGAGAACCCCAGTAACTGGTGATAGAGAGGATGGTGTCATACAGGGGCAGACATAGCCCTGCCAGCTGGGGACAGGCCCCAAGCTCTGCTCGAGGGAGGGCACTTTGTATTTGGAGGGCTGGAGCAGAAGGCAGCAGCAGCAGCAGGCTCTGCTGGGTGTGTATCAGCTGGAGGTCCTCACAGAGCATGGGGTGAGCTGTGCTGCCTGGGGACATTGTGTCCCATGAGAGCTTCCAAACACCCTATTATCCCTATTGTTTAAGGGACATCTGAAAAAGAACAGCTGGGCTGTGCAGGAAATGCTGCACTGGGTAAGGGGAGCAGAGTTTGTGACCTGAGGTGGCCCCATCCTGGGGACAGGAATGTCCTGGGCTGGCCTGGTGAGGTACTCAGGGGAAAAACCTTCATCAGGGTGTTGAAATGCTGCTTAAATCCTTTTCTCAGCTGAGAGACTCAGCTCTGTGCAGATGAGGAGCACCTGGGTTGTGGTGTCCGCCAGGAAACCAGCCCGTGCTGACTATTAGGTGCGGTTTCAACCATCGCCCAGGGCTACACATAAAATGTCTCTGCTTCTCCACAGCTGCCTCCTGTTAAACTCAGAACTGGGATACTTCTGTAACAGAGAAAGTTGAGCGCAGCTATCCCGGTCTCTTAGCAGCTTCCTACCAGCAGGCTGTGTCCAGTCATTCCTGGAGAGAGAAGTCCCTCGAAAGAGGAGAGCAAACACTTTTCTGGGTTTGCACCAGCTGCTCGGGAGCAGGGAACCACCTCAGCATCTCTTGGGCTAAAACAGAAGGATGGCAGATACCCTCTGGCTGGTGATACCAGTGTGGATCTGCCCCCACATCCTGAGCAGGAAAAAGACAGCAGCTTTCTTTTGGAAGATGTTGGTGCAGTGGGATGCACTTGAAACCTGCACCCCAGTGTCTGCAACGGGGCTGCAGGGTGGAGTGCACGTGCAGGGCTGAAATCAGTGCAGATTCAGGACCCCATAAGGAGCATCAGGACCCAGATCTGCCCCTCTTTTATGGGGCTGGGAACGAGCTGTGGTCTGTGAGCCAGTATACCCAGGAACTTCTGTCAGGCTGGCTCTGGAGTACCTGTCTGCATAGGAAATGCCTTCTCCTGATGGAGTGTAATGGGAGCCTTAGTTTCCTGTTGCTGCCTGCATCTTCAGAACAGAAGGGGGAAAGCTGTTTGTTGTGTTCTTAAAGCTATCAATAACTGGAAATAAACACTTTGTGCTCCTTTGGTCTGCACTTCCTATTGCGGGGAGTTAATAGCTGCGTTTTGCAAAACAGCCTCGCTAAAGAGGGATTGAACAGAAAAGGCCTTTCTTCCCTTCCTGGGATATGGGTTACGTCTCCGACATTTCCCAGCCTGAGGGGTAAACATCTCCAGCCAGATCTGCAAAACAACCCTGCTCTGATCTGCTTTAGAAGCAACTCTCTATTTAACCAGGAACTGGAGATCTCTGGAGAAAAATGGAGCTCTGCATTCACCTACTCTCTTCCCAGATCTCCCCCATGGAGAGCTCTGCCACCATCCAGCCAGCCTTCTTTGGCTGAGCATTGCACACAGGTAAAACAGGAATAGCATAACATTGTATTCTGCTAGCCCACTGCCCCTCGGGATTGAAATCATGCTGGGAGAAAGGATGCTGCCAAGCTACCCAAGCTCTCCATGGCATGACAGAGTGAGTGGGATGCATGCCGACTCCTGGGGGTCCTTTTCTCCATGCCAGCTGACTTGGGGACTGCATGGTAAGCAGAGCCAGCAGCTGGTACAGTTCTGCTCAGCCCCTGACATAACAGAATACACACAATTTTACCTCCAACCTCAGTCTTGCAAGGAGGAGGACTCATCACCTGAACTGCTCAAAACTTGAGTTTTCATCTGGGGCAAGCGCCCATTGGTGTGGATAGCTCAAGGCTGAGTGTGTGTGTCGCTTTGGAGAGAGAAGGGCTGTGATGTGGGATCAGTCCAGTGAACTTTGCTCCTAGCAGGGATCACCTTCACCTCATCTCAAAACCCATCAGATGTGACTAGCGCCCACTAGCCTGTCTCCATGCTAAGCCTTAAAAGGCTTAGCATGGAGACAGGCTTGCAGTCAGTCACCTGGGACTTAAAAGCTGTTCTCCCTTTTTTGCAGGACCCTCCATCGTGACTCCTCCTAAGGACATCTGGAATGTGACAGGAGCACAAATCTACCTGAGCTGTGAAGTCATTGGCATCCCAACCCCTGTCCTCATCTGGAACAAGGTAAGGGCCCTGCTAGGAGCTCTTGGAGCACAGCAAACCTGAGGTGGCTGAAACTGCCTGGTAAGCACAAAGGCCACAGCAGATCCCTCTGTAGAAGCACACCTCTTTGATGAGTTCTCTCATCTCTGCAGTTCTGTCCACCCCCAAACATCTGGTTTTGCTTAGTTTTTAGACATTATTTAGAAAATAAACTCTTGTTGATCCCGACCCAGGACAGGGCTCGTGTTTCTCTTGGTAGTGCCTGGTATTCAGAGCATGTGGGGAATGTCCCTTGACCTGCTTTCACCTTCACCCTGCTGGCAGCAGTGACTCTGAGGTGGCTAGACATCGCCCACGTCGGGAACAGGAACCACATGGAGCAGTCATTTAGCTCCAGTAGCCAGCAGCATGTTGATTTTGGCAGCACTGGTAACATCTGGCTTAGGACGGGGGCCAATGTTGAGTGGAGAGTATCCTGCCCGTAGGGCTGAGAGCCACTGCATGGCCCCTGCAGCCTCAAGTGCCACAGGTTTGTGCATACTTGTGAAGGGTCTTAAAATAAGGCTGAAACATTACTACTTAAGGATCCTATAGAGAAAAAAACTAGATTGGCCCAAAATTTGCTGTAAGACAGCCAGCTTTATTCATAGGGGTTCAAGAGCAGACTGTCAGGTGAGCATACAATGTGGGCTTGTTGACTCAGGCAGCGTGTTCTGCTTGTTTATGAGCAGATGCTGAGTTTACACTGACTGTCAGCACTGTCCTGCTTTTCATGCCTCTTCCTCATGGCTGAGACTGCTTGACCTGGTGGTAACAAGGGCTGAGCACCACTTACCCCGTGCTGTGCTCTGGGCTCAGACACTGGGGAATGGCTGCAGTGCTGCTTTCCCATTGATGCTGTGCCTACCAGGAGAAACTGCCTGGTTTGCTGCCACAGAAGCAGGCAGGGCTGAACACACCCTTGGGAACACACACACACACACGAGTTGTGTGAGGCCAGATCAGCACACGGCATGCTGGCACACCCCACTGCTCAGCACCATCTGTACCAGAAACCTGTGCCACTCTGTGTGTTGCTGCTGAGGCATGGGGGTAGTGGGGCTGCACTACACGGAGGGTAAGATGAAATGCTGACACCAGGAAATGCTGCTGCTGCACAAAACACATTCATGTATAACTAATGTTGATCTGTGTGCAGGTATGGTTCAGCATACAGTTCCAGCATAAGTAAGCCCCAAAGTTTTTTCCCCATTCCTGCCCTTCTGTTTAGATAATTCGAGGACAGTATGGTGTCCAGAGGATGGAGCTTCTGCCTGGGGACCGTGAGAACTTGGCTATTCAGACCCGAGGGGGCCCTGAGAAACATGAAGTGACTGGCTGGGTGCTGGTAAGTACTCTGTGTATGCACAGAGCTGCACAGACAGCAGAGTGCAGCTTGCAAACTGCTTGTGAAGGAAGAACAGAACTGGAGACACGTGGCAACAGACAGGGCATTTAGAGGAAAACAGCCTGTGTGAGTTAGGGATGAAGGATAAGGGTGGCTGCTCGCTCCAGTCCTACCTGTGGCATGCACCCTTCCTCTGTCTAGCACGCAGCAGAAGTGTGCATACCACCTGCAAAAGCAGAGGGGGAATACAGGGGAGGACAGGGTTTGACACAAAGAAGTTGTGTTAAGATACCTGAAAACAGCATCACCTCTATCTATGCACAAGATGCTCACTGGGGGAGCGGGGTGTGTTTCTTCCCTTAGATATCTCCTCTGAGCAAGGAGGATGCTGGGGAATATGAGTGCCATGCATCAAATGCCAAAGGAGAGGCAACAGCTTCTGCAAAAATCCACGTTGTGGAAACTCTGCATGAAATAGCCCTGACCAAAGGTTGGTAAGTGTGGCTGAACACTCAGCAGCTCTCTCCCCTAACAGTTTATTGTTATTTGATACAAAAGGGCCACCTCTGTTTAATGCTTTCTAAAAAAACTGCAAACCAACAACACCCCCCCCCACGACTAGAAATACCACTTTGACATGCAGTTTTTAGCATTTGACAAAACATTCCAGCAAATCTTAGCTGCTAGAGCTCTCACGGAGTTGTTAAATAACCCCCCAAGTGCTGTGAAGTACTGGAAATACCAAATTAAAATTAAGAAACACCTTCTGGGCTTTTTATAGAGCAACTTTCAATGGGTTTCCAGCCCTACATTTGTATCATCCTTTCAGTGTTGTCTGGATGCTTTCAAACCTGCTCCTCTCTCTTGGGAACGGTATTGGCACAACAGACATTCCAGTTCCTGCCGAGTTCTCTGCATGCCGGGATGTCAAACCTCAGAGATTTGCCACAGCACATCCTCTTTGCGAGGCTGCGTGCAAAGCTGGTGGGAAACCAGCCACCCTCATCCCAGCTGCAGAGGATGTACCACAGCCACATGATAAGCTTAGGAATAAATCTGGATAGCCAGAACAGTAACTGTAACCCTGCTAGAGGCAGAGGCATGGGGAACAAAGCATCCAGCTAGAGAATACTGTGCTGCCCAAATCCCCTTTTGGACATAATCCTTAGTTTTAATCCCAGCTAGCTTTATCTAAACTACATAGTCTTGACTTTTTGTGTCCTTATGTCTGTGAAGAGCTGAAATACTTCCCTTAGAAGAGCATTAACAGCACCTGGCATTGAAATGAGAGCTTACAATAAACCCAACTATCATGCATAGGAACTCTGCTAATGGTTTTTAGGTAGTCTCTAATCTCTTTTCAAACATCTTATTTATGGATGTGAGTGAAAATGAGTTTTACTGAGTTGTGCCATGAACAGCAGATACCCCAGAACAGAAAATGTTCACTCCCTCTCTCACAGTAACTACTGTGAGGTTGCAGTGCTGTGCATAGTGCCTCAGTTTGTTTCTTACACACACCCAGCACGTTACAGCTGGTTCTTTTCAGCTGTAGGAAAGCTCTAAGGCAGCTGGAGCTGAGTGATAAGTAAATGCAGGCTGCCAGCTTAAAGGAAATTGATAAGGTTAATGGAACAAACTGTCAGACATCATCTTACACTGTGAGAGTCTGTGTGCCATGTCCAGGTGATCTCAGCACAGAATAACATGTCTATTATCACCCCCCTGCAGCAGGGAGGGAAGGAAAGAAAGCAGGAAGGAAGGAGGGGTCAGGTCTCACCCTCAGCCAAGAGATCCCACAGCTATTGCCAAAGTTGCGATATTCCCCCTTGGAACAGGACAGAGTGTAACATGTTTTTGTTTTTCCACAGATGATGGTGCAGAGCTGTGATGTGAGGACTTTCACTTATGCACAGTTTTAAATTAGTATTTTGGAAAGCTGCAAGCTCCGGCTTTTTCTAGCTGACTAGTCATTCCCTCTTAACTCCCTTTTTCTGTGAGTCCCAATTTGCTTGCACACTTCTTTCACAGATACCCAAATAGATTCACAAGTTTGATTACAAATTTTAATTCTATTTACAGGAAATAAACATACTTTTGAACAGCACACAGCAGATGAGTAAAACTGTAATTTTGAATGCAACGTACACAAAATGAAACAAAACCTGAGCGCTTCAGTCTCATAATTTAAAAAAAAAGCCCTTCTACAGGCTAAACACTCATCATACGAGGTGCAATACTCATAGACATCAGTTCTTGGAAGAGGAGTTTGCAGGCATAGGGCATTCGAACCAAAGATATCTGGAAAGACATTTCAAAAGTCTTGTGATAAACACTCATAGAGCATCAACTTCCACCATCCTCTACACATATAACTTGTTGAGTTTTTGGCTTAAAAGCAAATCTGGAGTTATGCAGGAAAGCATTTAACAAGAATTGCTCACAGACAGTACTAAAGCAAGAAGGAAGCTGAGATTGTCCATAGGGGCTACACAGCAGCTCTCCAGAACACATTTTTAATGTAAAAGTGCAGCCAAGGGATGTGATCCTAAACAAGAACCATTTAACACAGAACACGCACGCACAAGAGAGTGTGCCTGAGGTGCATAAATGCAGGTAAGGTTTCCAGCACACACCACTTCATAACCCCAGTGCCGTGGTTAGAGTTGCAGCAGTCAGTCCCTGGCACAAAACCAAGCCTGTTCAAGGCAACTATTCTTATCTCTGCCACCGCTCTCCCTTGACATACTTCTGTAACCAAGCATGCACTGCAGAGCTTTTATTAAATTAAAAAAATCCACCAAAGTGCAACACAAAAGACCTCCCATGGGGACCCAGCTCTGCAAGGATAAATATCTTCATGGGACAGTCACAAGGGCGATGCCTCTAAATTCCTGTGATTCTGAGTTTTACTTCTAAAAATAAGCTCTTGAGCATTTAAAGTCTCTGAAAACTCTGCACTGTACAATAGTTGAACAGCATTTCCTGCCAAGTGACAAGCCAACGCTATAAAATTAATAAGGAAGCATCCAAATTGACTACAATGCTATAAACACATAAAACAGTTATGAAACTAAAATAGCAATTGTTCTGGTGCTTCTTTAAATATTTACTTCCCTATCCTCCTGCTTCACTCAAGTGGCATTTCCTCTTGCCCACAAGGAGAAACAATGGCTGATGAAAACCACACGTACCTGAGTTTTATTACGGCATCCGCGGCATTCGTAGGTGTGAGTCCTCGTGTTTGCAATGGCCATGATTCCACAGAGGTTACACACATGGACTTGGTATGGGTCTGAAGCTTCAAACAACCTTTCTCTCAAGAACTGGGCTGCTCCATGAGCAATCTGGCAATCTCGTTCCATTTCTCCAAAGCGAAGGCCACCATCACTAAAAGGAAGAGAAAACCCAACTTTTGAGTTCATTGGCAAAATAATCAGTTCTTGCTGGTGGAGCAAGTATCTGTGTTGCAAGGCAGGAGGAAAACTGTGCGTTAATTTTCCTCTAACACCTCCGAATAAAACTGTGAAAACAGTAATTTATAACTGCTGCTGAGCATTTCTACAGCAGGTGTCTGACAGCCACAGCACAACCACACAGCAAAATGAAATGTACAGTTAAGTCATCCTCTGCTTATCTGCGGTGGGTTAAATCTTGGCTGTTTGCCAGATGCTCGCCAAGCAGCTCTCTGGTCCTCACCATGTTGACAGGACATGGGGAGAAAGTCAGATGGAAAAGCTCATGAGTGGAGATAAAACCAGGGAGATTGCTTATCAATTACTATCACAGGCAAAACAGATTCCACATGGGGAAAATGAGTTTATCACCCATTAAAAATGGAGTAGGATGATGCAAAATAAAGACAAAACTAAAAAGTTCACCTCCCCAACTTTTTTCCCAGGCTTACTTCACTCCTTCATTCCCAACTCCTTCCTCCCCTCCCTGTGATGACACGGGGAATGGGGCTTGCATCCCAATTCTTCTCAGCTGCTCCTTTCTCCTCAGTTTTTTCCCGCTCCAGCATGTGGTCCCTTCCCATGGGTAAGTCCTTCACAAACTGTTTCAGCATGGGCCCTTCCCAAGGGGTACAATCCTTCAGGAACAGATTGCAGCTGCAGGGGCCCCCCACAGATCATAGCTCCTGCCAGGAGCCTGCTCCATCATGGGCTTTTCTGCAAGGCTGCAGGGCAGCTCCTGTTGCATTTCCTCACTCCTCTCTCACAGTTGCTGTGCGGCATTTTTTACCCTTTCTTAAATATATTCCAACAGAGGTGCCACCAGCACCACTGCTGGGCTCAGCTCTGACCAGCAGAGGGACTGCCCGGGCCAGCTGTAAGTGGCTGTGTCCAGCACGGGGCAAGCCCCAGTCCTTTCTCAGAGAGGCCACCCCAGCAGCAGCTCCTGTTACCAAAACCTTGGCACCTGCACCCAGTACACGATCTTAAGCCAAACACATGAAAAAATGGGTGGCTATTTGGGGTGAACTAATTTAAGTTTTAGCTGCAAAGCTGAAGCAACTACTTGTTCAGAGCTGAAAACTCAACAGAAACGTAACACCACATAGAAACTAACACAGATCCTTACCGAGATCTGCCTTCCATGGGCTGTCTGTTAAGGATCTGGATTGGCCCTCTTGCACGAGAATGGATTTTGTCATCCACCATGTGCTTCAAACGCTGGTAATAGGTAGGACCAATGAAGATCTGCGATGTGATTTTTCGACCAGTGAAGCCATTGTAGAGGACCTGAAGAAGTCAATGCAGTCGTAAGCCTTACTACCCATCAAATATATATTAAAAAAATTACAATGAATTGATGTTTTGATTATACCTCATTTCCTCTTAGATGATAGCCATAATCTGATAAAAGATTGGAAATCTTTTGCACATTGACAGCATCGTTAAAAGGTGTAGCATCACCAATTTCTCCCTTGTTTGCAGACACCTATAAAGAAGAGATTTGGAAAAGTTTGTCAGGTTTCTGAAGGACTGTTTAGACCATATTTAGCTGTTTCAACAGTTGTAACTCTTAATACTGGAATCTGAGATTCCATGCCAATGGTAGTACCCTATCTCATTTTGTTTTTAAAAAATACACACTATAAACAGTTTTGCTACTCCTTTTTCTATGTCGGGGAAAATGTCCGGAACAAAAGCAACAGAGGAGAGAGCACACTGTAGGTAGGGCCTGACCTGCTGGATAAAATTTCCAGGACTGTACATATTCCCTAAGAAACCTCCTTTTGCTATCAAGTAACTGGAGAACAATCATTTTTAAGTGAATTAACACCTACTAGATAGTATTTATCTTTATTAAAAAAAAAAAATAATAGCCCAAAGCAAGCAACAACCCCCACCAAATTTAAATTCATATTGCTCTGACATGCATTATAGAAGACTGTTCTTACCTTTCCCTGAAGACACTCAATCAAGTGACCAATGGTCATGCGTGAAGGGATGGCATGGGGGTTGATAATGATATCAGGTGTGATGCCTTCACACGTGAAGGGCATATCCTAGAGCAGGGAAACACACAGTCAATTCTTCCCAGAACATCGTGTTTAGGAAAAGTGGGTGCCTGGATCTGAATTCCATCTTTCAAAGCATTTCAAAGGCATTTAAGTACGTAAGAAGCAGCTGTGTCCTTTTCAAAAAATACTTTATCTATATTTATGCCAACATATTGCACAGGAGTAGATATTCCACAGACAATTCACTTAAGACAGTTACAATGCTAAGATCATCAGAGGTAAAATCTCCAGAAGAAAAAAAAATAAATTACTACCTCTTGCCTGTACTGGATACCACAGGTTCCTTTCTGACCATGTCTGCTAGCAAATTTATCTCCAATTTGTGGAATTCTTACAGAACGTACCTGTAAGCCACAGGAAAATATACAATTGGTAACTTAAATACAGACCAAAGATTATTAAAAGCAGAAAGCACGAATGTCAGTGCTCACCCTAATCTTGCAAAACTTGTATCCTTCCTGGTTCAGGGTTACCATGACCTGATCTACAATCCCAGTCTCACTGGTGCGTAGGAAGGTGCTGCAGTCTCTCTTGGTGAAGCGCCTGTTCGTGCTTTCCAGCTCATCTTCATTTTCTGGCAGTGTGACTGTTTTGCCAATGATGACATCATCCCCAGACACACGTACCCCAGGGGCTATCAAACCATCATCATCAAGTTTGTCATAGATTGCGTGTCTCATACCTTGGGGGAAAAAGGAAAAATAAAAGTAGACTCCCAAATTTTTCAACATACTGACTCGGATGTTCTGCAGTAATTCAACAGGTCTGTTTGCAACTTCAGACAAGTGATAAAATAACTAATGCAAATATCTCAACTGATATAATAATTGCTATTAAATACAGAAATGTCTGTATTAATATGTCCCAAAATGAAGACTGAATCAGTTTAACATTAACTACCTTGCCCACGAAACCTTAATTTAAAAACTCAGTCTTCGTACATTCCTTTATCTTACCTTGGCAAGTTTCACGTGTGGGCTTCTCAAAAACTTCCTCTTGGTCATACCCTTTCTTAGACTCCTGCTCTTTGTATGAGCGATAGAACACAGATCTGAAACAAAGTTATAAAGTCTTCTCCAGTGAAACTGGCATAATTTCCCCTCATCTGTATATCTCATTTTCATATAATATGGCTACTGTTACTAATGACAACCAAATGCAAATAATGAGCACATGCCACACAACCTTTCATCTGACTTCCTGTTAATCTGACTTTCACTGAGGAGGGGAAAAAAAACAATAAAACACCCCACCAAACAAAAACGTTTCAGATGGCTTTATGATGGTCACTTTGCAGATATTGCCAGAGTACCTAGGATAACATGCTAATTTTTGATGAACTGCAAAGACTTTTGGATCTGCTTGACATCTCAGAAGTAGTTATTATTCCTAATGATTATTCACTTCTTCAGCATATCATTCCTATATTACTTTCCTCCTTATACCTGCCATTTTGCAAACTTTTTTAGGCTTCTACTCCTACCTTGCAGTGCCACACTCAGTACAACTGAGCTGCAGTGAAAAACTTTCAATTTATATAAGGGTCCTTCTGGAGCTTTAAAGGTTTTTGTTTGCTGCCTCAGCTGCCAGCACACCAAAGTGCTTTCAGATACTATAATGCACAAAGTCACATCAGCCACCAGCTGTGCCAACAGCAGTTCCTTCCAAGGAGAGGAACATTCCAATCCTAACTGGTAGCAACTGTCTCACTAATAAAGACAAGACTATGTTAAAACGCTGCAACATTGTTCATGTCACTGGCGAGAGTTACATGAAAATACATCACAGAAGAGTCCAAATATTTTTCCATTAAACTGTGATACAAAGGAACCTAAGCAGAGTAAAGACCAAAATGAAAGAGTTGGGAAGGCAAAGTAAGCAGTCAGGTTACACAAAGGATGAACCATTCCTGTGTTTTGCTAAGATACTCATTCACTGTTTTCATTATGCTGCTCCCTCAAACCCCATTGAAAAAAAACCAACCAAAACGTCTCAAGTTGGAAAGATTCAGATCTTACCTGAAAAAGCCTCTGTCAACAGCAGAACGGTTCATGATGACAGAGTCTTCCTGGTTATAGCCTGTGTATGATGCAATGGCTACGATCGAGTTGATACCTACAATATGCAGAGAAAATATTTTGGAAGAATGCACACATGCCCAGACAGACACTATTTTAACTCCAAGTAGGCTGTACTCTCTACAGTGAAGCTGTTCTACCCTTTCTCAGATAAAATCTCTACATCCCACACACAGAAACACGTAGTATCAGCAAATGCAACTCTGGGTAGAAAAGAGAGTCAAGAGTGACCCCTTGTGAAAAACCTATCAAACACCAATATGAAAATGCATTTTTTCAGTTAGATTTTAGCAGATTTTTTTGGATAAAGTAGTTTCAGCTGCAACACTACCAACACATTTTTTGCAGTCTAGGTGTCCAACTACAAGCTAACACTTAACCTCTTAAATTGCATATGTTTGCTAAATGTTCAGGTACTCTACACACACCGTTTGTGACGTGTTTTAAACAAAACAGTGGTACTTTTGTTCAATGAACATGAACTGACCACGCACCTGCTGGTAACTCTCTGAATCTCAAGTACTCCATGGAACGTGTTGTTACCAGGGGCTTCTGGGGATAATACAACACATGTGCCAGTGTGTCCATACGGACATGGAAGTTGGTAATGTAGACTCCCATAGCCTGTTTACCCATAGCAGACTGGTACGTGTTCCTGGGAGACTAGAAAGACAAAGGGAAGACCAATAATTATGCACATAAAGCTCTTTACACACACACCTGTGGGTGTTCTATCAGCTTTAAAAGCAGGATGTCAGCAGAGGTGCACTGACCTGGTTGTGATCAGGGAAAGGGATAATAGATGCACAGACTCCCAGGATCATGGATGGGTGAATCTCACAGTGTGTGTATGTTGAACAATATGCCACACCTTTCTCTTGCAAGTCATCTGGAGTCATTGCCAGCATCACAGTCTCTTCTTCCAGGGTGTCAATGTATTCTACTACCCCACTGGCCACAAGATCCTGCCAACTGAACAACCAATAACTCAATTAACACCTAAAATGGGTCTCTTCAGCAGTCACAAGAACAAGGACTTCCCTGGCTTATTATTACTACTACTGCCTCAGTGTGATTAAAATAATTGATTGAACTACCAGGCAGAAAAAGCATCTTTATGCTGCACAAAGCTTTAAAGATTCTTCTCTCCAACTGGAGGGAACGTGCAGCTTCCAAGATGGAAAATGACACCTTCAGTTGAATTTCAGGAACGTATCTCACCTGTAGTTGTTATACTCTCGTTCCTTCAGCTGGTCAATGTGCCTTTTCTTCAGCAGCAACTTCTGTTTCTCCACAATTAAAAGGGGCCGACAAATTCTGCCCGCATCAGTGTAGATGCGGATTTCTCGCTCACGAATATCTCTAATCATTGAGACCTGGGCAAGAGAGCAGCACCCTATGAGTACAAAGTCTCAGCTTGGAATCAGAACCACAGAACACAAAATAGGATAACTAAATTCTCTAAAGCAAAGACTTTCCAGGCACTATCAGAAACACAAAACAAACAGTAATACTCCTACAAAATGAAGCGTTTCAGAAATTTTCAACTGGGTCCTCTTTAAAAACAAACAACCCCCCCTAAAAAAACCAACCCTACAACCAAACAACAAACCATACACAACCCCAAGCATANCCTCCCCAAACAAAATGCAAAACAAACCAATGTGAAATATATTCAGAAAGAGACTTGCAAATAATGCTACTTGGAGCTTGCAAAGTAGTATCAAGGCATTATCCTCTCTTGTCTAAAAGGACAACAAACCCTAGATGTAAAAAATTTATACCTCTGACACAATGATGTCCATCTGACGACGAAGCTTCCTTAGGGTATTCATGAGCTGCTCTGGATCTTTGTGTATTCCTACCCAGCAGCCATTAACAAAGATCTTGGTAGCACTAGAAAGGGGAAACACAAATAAATAATAATTAAAAAAATCCCACCCCACCAAATAACCCTAAACCCTTGAAGTGTTGTGCAAGATAAAAAGCTTAAGTCTCTTTAAAGAGTTTCACTTGCACGTACTCAGCTATTGCTGCTGGCGATATTTCTTCTAGGTTTTCCATACTCCACTCTTCCAAGAATTCCAGAATTGGGGATGGCTGAGACCCCACAGAAATGTAAGCCATCAGGGCTAAGTTTTTCACAAGTCCTACTGCATGACCCTAGAAGAAACACAAAGTTAACTTGCATTTTAAAATCAAGAGGTTCCCTCAAGAAGATCCAAGAATTTAAACTTCAACCCTCAAGGAACCGGACACAAAACATTATTTTAACCACCGAGTTAGCTATAAAGCTAAATATTTGTGTCAGCGTTATTAAAAAAAGTGCAAGGGATCATCATAAGTGCCATGGCTACAAAATGAGCACGAGGGAAAGGCAGTTAGTACATAAATCCTGCTTTCATTACCTCAGGGGTCTCAGCAGGGCAAACCATTCCCCACAGGGTGTTGTGCAGCTGCCGGGGCTTGGCCAGTTTTCCATCTCTCCCAATCGGAGAATTCAGGCGTCTCAGGTGGGAAAGTGTGGATGCAAAAGTCAGACGGTTCAACACCTGCATGAAGAAAGGAGTTTAGTCAGTCAGAGCTTAGGTGTGTTGCTGACAGGCATCATAACACACTAGCACAAAGGACCAACGCCCTCTAGAAATGATATACTTAAAGAGAACTAAAATAGCTCTGATTTTTGTTAGCTACACTTTTTAGTTCGCTTCCACTAATCTCACACTCCCCCCAGAATCTCAAGCTCCTAACTAGTGTTGTAATGGCAGAAGTTTCCAGAGCATGTTTGTATCACAGCAAGGCCCAGCATGACAAACACACTTTTATCCAAGCAGAGAGCTGTTTTTTGTTGTGTAGCTTACTCTGATCAAAGTAACTGAACAAATGATACTTTCTAAGCTGCATTGTCCATGGGAGGGTTTGCCAGTACAATGACAGTCGTCTTTTCAAACTTTGGAAAACTAGAACCACTTAGTTATTAGGAGCAAATCAGCATTCGCATTCTTTTCAGTCTGCTCAGAGCTCCTCAAAATCTCAAGAAAATCTATTTTTACAGCCTGAACTGTTAGTTTATTTAAAAAGCAAACACACAACAAAATGTGCTGGCATTTAAAAACTGACAGCTTTTTCTTGTTTCCATCCTTATGGGAAAGAGGCTCAACTGAGCACTACACTGGGCGGATTAAGTCAGTGCTCCTCATCGTTTGCTGTGCAATATACACCTTTTATATTACAAGGTGTCACTCAAGTTTTTTTAACTGCCTGTGGAGCACTGAAAGTAACTAAAGGAAAGAAATCCATCCTCCTGAAAGATTCCCTGGGACTAAGAATTTATACAAAAGTGTATGATCTAACAAAAAAATTCCTACATGAGCTACAGCAACTGTTTAGCAGTGAATGCAATAGCCAAAACAAACAAACCATGACAAAAAAACCCTAAACCACACACCTGACCCAACTATTTGGATCTTCATCTGTGTCACTTAAGTAAGTCTCCTTTCAAGAATATTTCTATTATCATACAACATGCATGGCTGCTAAGCAATGATAAACTCTTCCATGATAACAATTCTACCACAAGAACTGTAAACCTGACAAAGCCCTTATTGTACCTGAGATACTCCTGCTCTGGCCTGATGAGCTTTCTTCTGGTCACCCCAGTTTCCAGTTGCCAACGAGTATTTCAGACCATCTGAAATAATTCTTGTTTTAATTGCCAACTCCAAGTTGAAATCTTTCCCTCTGTCAATGAACTTCTGTGCATATATTCTCACTTCCTTCAGCAAATTCTTGAACATTCTGTAGAAGAAAGACATCGAGAAATATGATTAAACAATGCTGTGAAATTCAGCCTACTCGGGACTGTTTGGAAAAAATATCACTGGCCTCCTGAAAAGAATCAATTTGTAACTAGTGCAGGGGGGCAGAGGGGAATAAAGCAAACGAAACTGATTGTAAACATGCACAAAATATGCTTCAAAACAAGTCAATGCTAGCCACCCACTGTTATAGGAAACTTAACCACTCCATGAAAAAGTCATAATCAGATAGAGGCTGTGTTGCCCAAGACTGGCTCTCTGACACAACAGAATTGGTCTGATTTAGAAGCAGAGAGTTAGCAATGCCTCTACCATTAATTATGTCCAAAGAAAATGTGTATATGATAGTTACCCTCTGAACAGGAAAGCCAAGAGTGGCCCAGCAAGATCCAGTCTTTTGTTGCCATAATGATCTCTGTCGTCCAGCTCTCTTCTTCCCAGTGCTGCCAGCAACAATCTATGAACCATATACCTAAGCAAATAAGACAGTTTGTGTTTTAAACTGACAGCAGACATTCACAACAAAGATTACATGTTTTCACGGATAAATCAGTGAACTCTTTCCTAAAGGCTGTCCATTCTAGATCTTTAGGATACCACTGTCCTAAAATAAACCTCTTCAGCATATCCTTAGAGGTGGATGACCCACTGAAAGTTCAGGCTAAGGACAGAGAGAAGACAATATTCATATCATGATGGTTATGCCTTAAGTATCTGTCCTGTACTATAATATAGGTTCTGTTTAGGCACATGCAATCAGCTAAAAAAATCACAAGTCTCCTGATGCTACAGTTCATCATCTGCATCCAATAAGCAGTGATCAAGACAATGTGCTACTAGTTTTAAAGAGTAGTTTACATTACAATCAGCTTATCAGAGTTATCTACATCTTAGTTATCAATTTCTAGATGTTGTCCATGCAACTGTATATCAAAAAGTCATTTAGCCCTATCATCATATCTAACTTAAGACCCAAAATGTGTTGGCTCGTTTTGCATTTTGTTCCCTTTTTTTTATATAGTTTATCAAAATTTGCATTTTCCCTGCCTTGAAAATATACCAATGCCCCAAGGTTTATCCCTGAGTAACCAGGAGACTGAGGGTAAAACAAACTTCCATTCAGTGCATTCTTCCAATAATAGACATATATGTGAGCAAAATACGTATTTAGGGTCCATTTGCAGCTGTGAGACAGAGTTCTGACATACCCTAGAAAATAGGCCTTTTTAGTTTCACAGAAGTCACTGACGCCAACATGCGGGAGCATTTCTTTCTGCAAGACTTCTTTGGCGTACTTGATTCTCTTTTCTTTGGTGACGCCTGGCTTGGCACCTCTTGAGCCAATGAAGTTTAGGGCAACATTTTGCTCCTGAATGACAAATGCTTCATCCAGAGAAGGTTTGACCTAAGGCACAAAAGTACAGCAAAATCCTGTAGCAACCAGTGCCTGCTGGGGCAGAAGGAAACTACACAGTAGTTTGCTGATGATTCCTTTCAAGATCTGCTAATTACTGATCCAGGTCTTTCTGGCACTAGAAAACAGTAATGAAGCATGCAGGAAGAACACAAAAAATAGTTTAAACTTCAGAAAACAGTTCTCATTCAAGTACATTCTAGGCTTGATGCTGGTTCAGATACAATCAAGAGTTTACAATTGAAGTCAACAACAGCATAGGAAGACCCTATCTCTCCAAACACATATTAACTCTTAGCAATTTCCACTGAACTCTGTTCACTTAATGCATTTATAAGAATAGGTTCATGTAGAGAACTTTCAACACTGCTAATACAGAACCCACAAAAATAATAAATAAATTACAACTGGAACATGAACAACACTTCAGGTGATGACTAGCTGCACCTACACACCACCAAACATGAAGACAGGAAATAATTTAACATGTATTACCATTTCCATCATTTCTGGGTCTTCAAAATCATATATGATGTGCTCTAGAATGTCCCTGTCAGACACAAAGCCGAGTGCACGAAAGACAATGATGATGGGGACCTCTTGTTTGATATATGGCAGCGTTGCTACAATGCGCTGACCAATGGCACTCTTCTTTGCACCCTGAAGAGATGGAGGAAAGCACAGGTTAGGCTTAAATTATCCTGCCTTTAAATAAAAGTCTCTAAAATCATCCTGCCTTTCAATAAAAATCTCTCTCTGGATTTGGATGATACAACAGAAGCGTATTGATTCAAGCACCACAGGAAAACACGACTTCTCAGCAGGCCAACTAAGGAGCTACTCCGAAACCTTACTCCAGCAATGACTTTTCATTTCAAAAACATTTTGAGCTTTAGAAGTCTGTGAAAACTTGTAAGGTTTTTGCTGACACAAAGGAATGTAAATACTACTTGTTCACCCACGTGCATCATTTCTCTCCCTTTGTGTATTTGCCAAGAGTAATCCTATCCACCTCCAGTGTTCCTTCTGTCAGGCTTAAACTCAGCTTTTCTAACCCACTGTGCAAGTGGTTATTCAAGTAGCTGCTCCCCTTCTCCAGAAGGAAACACTGTGGGATGCAGAGGAAATCAGAAGTGCCCCAGACATCAGGAGTGAGAATACTGTAAAGCTTCTATTTAAGTTGCTCTTGGAAAATTTCAAAACATCAGTGCAATACTAAATGTGTACTGACACCTTTTGCTTTAGAAGTTACAGGTAGCACTTATTTCCCCTCACAGATGGCACAATTAGATGTTAAATATTAATTCATATGTGGCCTGCAAAGTACATCTCAACACTAGCTTGGCCATCAGCAAAGAGAGGGTCCCTCCTCCTCTATTTGTTCTTTGTGAAAAAACAGGACACAGCTTGTTTGAATTTTTTTAAAACTCGTGTACAGTAATTTTAAAATTATTTTTAGCCCTACCCTAAAACCTGCCAGAAATTGAGCCTTCATTTCAATCCTGAAATTATTTATCATAGAGACAGGCATAATGTACGACAAACAAATTTTCATTTACTTTTATCTTCTTTACAACTTAGCATCAGAAGAAATTTCTTCTCAATATCGCAAACCAAATGACATGAAGAGACGGGGCAGTAACAAAACTCCTAAAACAATCTCTGGGGTTATTACTGCCAAGGCATACCTGTCCACCTCTGGCCAGCATGCTGACCCATATAGTACTTGTTGGTCGAGAGGAATTTTCCAGACAAGATCTACACTCTCCTGTGTAGGCGTATTTTGAATCTTTCTTTGCAAACACATACACTGTGTTTGTAGCCATCTTCTCCTGAGCAATCAGAACCTGTGTTAGAAACAAGAGCACCAGGAAATAACTGGCAAAAGAGAATGCTGAAAGCAACACGCACAGTGCTTCCACTATTCCTTCAGGTGCTTTAACTTTTAGAGCACTGCACAGCATGAAGTCAACTTGCCAAACTCAGCTGGATTATACTCTGTATTTTAAAAATACAAATTTAAACAAAATCTACAGCTAGTTAAGATGGAATAGCCAAAACAAGAGACTCAAGGAACACTGCTGTCTGTGATTACTTACCACACCTGCTGGCTGTGCTGAGACATTTCTGTTAGCCTTAGGCACAACACTGATAAAGAAAGCATTTCACTATCTGTTTTTCCAAGGGCAATGCACTACACAGGCATTTAAATTTAAATGCCAGCTCAACAATCAAAGCCAGATTTTTTTTTTCCCCCAAGAAGAAATATAAAATTCTAATCATTTTGCTGTGTTTGTCTGGGTTATCAGTTAGAAAATACTGGCAGTTTCACTGGTGAGGCACTAACAGGGCGTGGATATGATTTGCTGAAGCTGCTTCCACAGCAATGGAGAGAAGAACCTATTCTTAAAACAAAATGCATCTATATGGCTGTGAACAAGCTGGAGAACACTGAGTGAAGAAGTGCCTCATTTCAGAGGGCATCCTGCTCTGCAATGCTGGAAAAGGAAATAAAAACATCTAGAGCACTTACTGGCAAACAGTTCACAAAATGCAAAGCAGTTCACAAAACTGAAGAAGGGAAGACCTGAAGATGGGAAATGTGCCTCAAAGAAGAAAAGGTGGCTTGAGAAAGCCCTAACAGATGACTAAAAGCCCATCTTTCTGCAAGATCAGGGGCTCCCACAGTAACTCCGATACACTGGAATAAGAGCGTTTATGTTCCTGGCACAAAACATATGGAAACAAGTAACAGAATTTCTAGTGTCCGTACAGAAGGCTGTGCAAGGTATAGTCCCTTACCTTTTCTGATCCATTAATGATGAAGTAGCCACCAGGATCAAGAGGGCACTCATTCAGCTCACAAAGATCACGGTCAGTTAAGCCATTCAGCAAACAGTACGTGGAACGCAACATGATAGGAATTTTCCCTATAAAGGTTTTCTGATGCTGGGTCTGCAATTGGTCCTCCCCTTCTTTAATAACTGTTTTAGTTATATCCACATACAAGGGGGCAGAATACCTGCAGAATAAAACCACCACCGTGTTATCTGTCAGTTACTACCTTTCTGTATAACCCTGAGTAATGAAGGCAGTTATTCAAGCACTCACTGGTGTACTAAGCATTATTACCAAATCATCAATCACCATCTGGATTTAACAACCAGACATGGAATTTTAAACAAAGCAGTAATTATTACATTTTCAAGGCACTACTATATTGTAAAAAGCTATCAATTAATAAAGCAGAGGCAGTTCTTCCTTGTCTTTATCCACCACAGAGTTGGCTCTTACGTAAGGTTTCTCAGTCTGGCTTCATTTGGCATCATGGGTGAGGGTGCTCCATCTCTTTCCCAATGTGTAGGTTTGGAGAGATAGATTTGCTCAAACTTCAACAGATACCGGGGCTGGAAAACAAGAATATATTTACTTGTAATGGAAGAAACATCTCTCTTATTAGCAACCAGAACTGTTACTGCAGAAGAACAACCACTACCAATAAAGGAACACACAGCAAACTGGGTAACACTCGTTCCTAGGATGATTCTATAGGACAAGTAGATTATCAAAGTAAGACTTGAGTTTTTGGAAAACAGTCTGATTGTTAAAACGCACAAAAGCTTCCTACAACAGGAGGCGGCAGACCCTTGCTGGCAAACCTTTTGTAGGTCAAAAAAACCCTCCTTCTCAATCCTTATGTGAAGGAACACCTTTTCCTGGATTTGCAGCAGCAGCCACACATAGTACTGTTTCTCAAGTTCTCACAAAAACAATCTTAAGGAGAACACATTTACCATCACTCTTATCTCTGAGCATGGTTGCCAAACCCTCTCATATGCTCTAAACTGCCTTCAAAATTTGAGACTGAGAAGTAGAGGGAGACAGAAACAAAAAAATCAAGTCTTTCCCAATACACACAGTTTCCTTAAATTAGGTCAGTATCTTCAAATGCGGTGAGAGACTGCCTGCAAGTGACTCTGGAGGAAAAAGCAAGTTTTCTTTTTCTCATCTCTAAACCTTTTCCTAAAAACTCGCATTTAATAAATGAGAATAAGACACTAACCTTTGTGATCTGAGAAAGTAAAATACTAGCTTTTGGGCAAAAAGAAGCCCAGCACAAACCATGCTTGTGACCTGAACCATAACCAGGCACAGTGCAAACAGTAACTGCAGAACTGCACAGCCAGAGAATTCTGCCATAATATACACAGAATAACAGAGGAAACATTAAGAAGAATTAGTGAGATAGATGCTTACGGACTGTTTGTCTAACAGAGAAACCAAAAGACATCTGTTATTCTCTGCAGGATAGTTGTTTGCTTGCAAAAAACCGCAAAGGAACAGGAAAAATGTGTAGCAAATTCAGTGCTTGGGTGTCTTAAAGATCCTTTATATCTCTAGAGGAAAGCATCTTGATAGTGACTGACAGCAAGGCAATGGCTCAGCACCACTTGCACTTATGGAACAGGGATCAGACTACACAAGGGACACAGGGTGAAAGCACCAGAGCTACTGCAGAAGGTGCACACTCATTGTAGAAGAGCCACCACAGGGCGCAGATCCGAGACAATTTGTCCTCTTTGGAACACGGTGCCAACGGAAGAAGATGAACAGCACCCTTTGAAAACCTGGACCTAACTTGAGCCTAACTTAAGTCAAAGCTAACAGAGAAGTTTTCAGCCATAAACCTTTCTTGCCATAGTAAAGCTTCTGAAAAACCAAAATCTCACCAAAACATGACTTGCTCTTGGCTACCTGACCTGCTCTACTAAATCTCTCTCTCTGCAGTTTTGCACAGAAACTGACAATATGAGCTGCAGCAGCCACTTGTTCCTGGTCACCTCTCAACTCAAACAGCAGGACAGGGGTTGAATAACACTGATGTAAAATGATTTTGCATTGTAAAAACACATCATCTCTGCCACGGTTGTCCACTTACTGGCTCTTCCACTTCTCCTGAGGCATGCTGGGCTTCAGCTTGTAAATCAATTGGTGGAGCATCTTCAACAATTCTCTGCACAGACATCTGAATAAACTCATCAAAGGAATCCAACTGTTGCCTGACTAAACCCTTTTCATCGAAATAGGAGCTAAAAAAAAAAGAGCAGTTTAATAAGAAATCTTAATTTAACTCACGTACTTTACACATCAACAAACTTAAGACACATTTATTACAAAATCTCCAAAAGCCATGAAATACAGTACAGAATCAAACACATTCACTTATCCCAAGGCATGAGTTTCAAACACAGATGCTCCTCACAAATGTTTAACAATTCCCTCACTGTCTGAAGATACAGACACTTCGGAGTGACAGATTTGCTGCCACCTCTTGGCTAAACCACGACTGCATGCACAGTAAGTGCCTTAAATTTCCCTTAAATTGGAAGAGAAACACGATGACAAACCTCACTGAAAGCGGCTTCAGATCAAGTTTTCAATAATACCTGTAAACTACTTTGCTTTAACTAATTTTCCAAGCTGCAGTAAACTGGGAGCATGCTCTCGAGTCCAAGTAATAGTTCTCAGAACTTTTATCTTGTGTCCCTTCTGTTCCAGACACACAGGGATTCCCAGCTTCACCTCCTCCAGATTTCCCTCAGCTTTTGGGTCACCTACCTTCAAACCAGCACAACCTAACAGTACAAATCAGAGCCCAAATTCGAAGCTCCACACCCTAACTTTTGGTGGGATTAACTAATCACGTCTACTGCATTCACTCATGCCATCAAGTTCCTCTGCCTCCCATTACTGAAGTGAGCCAGGGAACCCACACACCTCAGCTTCTGTCCCATCACTGTCAACATCTCAGAGAAAACTGGGAAGAACCATCCCCCTACCAACAAGTTCAGGCTTCTCCAGGAAGGGTAGCACACCCTTGGCTATCATGCTGTTGCTGCACAGTCTGCTGTTGCCCAAGAAAAAGGATGATGGGAAAGATCAGCCTGTATCCCAGAACAGTTCAGGTTGGAAGGGAGCTCTGGCCATCATCCTGTCCTATCACCATACTCAAGCAAGGTCTGGATCTAGAGCTGACTGCCCACAACCAGATCCAAACAGCTTTTGAGTAACACCAAGGATGGAGACGGAGATTCCATAACCTCTCTGGGAAACCCAGGGCTTGGTCACCCTCACAGTAAACAAAGTGTTTTGCCATATGGACTGAGGTGCTCCAGCTGAAGGACTCATTTTAGATACCTCCCACATGTCAGAAAGCAAAGACAGCACTCCTTCCTGGGCTCCAAAAGAAAGGATCTCCTTCCGTCTCCAAAGTTTCTCATCTCTGCTTTCCAACCAGACTGTCTATGGGCCTACCCCCACAGATCTACCCTCAGGCTTGCAATTGCTACTCTGAGACACCACTCATGTACATCTTAGGAATGATGTAACTAGCAAAAGAAACACTTTTTACTCAGTTCCACACAGCATCCCACTCCTTAACACTCAAAAAGCTGCAGGTCCCAGACACCCATGTTTTACTAGAAAAAACCAACACCAAAATGGTGAAAACAACCAAGTACTGACTTCCTAATGCCAGCATCAGCTGTGAGATTAGTGGGCTTGATATGGAACCACCTCTTTCTTCACTGAAAAAGTGTGTGCTCGGGGTCACCAGAGCTTCTTAATCCCTGACGACAACCCTTTGTTTCTGCCAAAATCCCTCCTGCTCTGAACGTGCTGCAACACACAGTTCAGCATAACCAAGCCTGCAGCTCCCAGACGTGTTCCCGGGAGCAACCTGGATGTCACCTGCACGACCGAGAGCACATGTGTGGAAGGCTTAAGGGCAGCGAGTTTTAACGGGTCACCTAATAACAATCCAGCAGGCTTCTTGCCACAGGTCGGGAGTGATTTCATCATCGTCTTCATCATATTGCATATCTGCGGGGAAGCACAACATGTGAGCCAGGCTGCGACCACCGCGGCGTCCCTCCTCGCCCGCTCAGGGGCCCTCGGGCACCCCGGCTCCCGCGGGAGATCCCACCGCAACCCGGCGCATCCCCCCCATCTCCCGGCTCCTGCGGGCCCCGCGCGCGCCCAGCGCCACTCCCGGCCCCCTTGCCGCGACGGACGGGAGGAAAAGGCGAGGAGAAGGAATGGGAAAACCCTCACCTTCGTCCGCGTCGTACATGGTGGCGGCGGGAGGAGCCGCGGGCGGCGGCGGCCGAGCGAGGGGCGAGAGGAGGCGAGAGGGAGCGAGAAGGAGCGCGGCGGAGCGCGGGCGAGCGGCAGCGGGACGGCGGCTGCGCGACCCGTGACGTCACGTACACGTCTCCCGCGAGGCGCCCGCGCACATCGTGACGTCACGCACACGTCTCCAATGGGGCGCCGTCGCGCTTCGTGACGTCAGGCGCACGCGCCCCGCGGTGCGGTGGCGGGGGTCCCTCCGTGCCCGCCATGCTCCGCCTGGGCCCCGCGCTCCTGGCCCGCCTGGCCCGTGCTCGGCCCCGCGCCCCGCTGCGGCGGTGCGGG
>VZRV01003485.1:228810-358825 GCA_013398115.1 Falcunculus frontatus
GGCGCTGGCGCACCACGGGAGCGCCCTGCGGCTGCGGCTGCCGCCCGACGAGCACCGCCGCGTGGTGAGCGCGGCCCTGCGCCGCCCGCCGCGCCACGGCCGCGGGCCGCTGCTGCTCTACGTGCTGGACGTGATGGAGCTGCCCGACCCGGTGCTGCCGCAGCTGCCGGCGCTGTTGGGCCCCGACGTGCCCGCCGCGGGCGTGCTGGTGGTGGGCAACAAGGTGGACCTGCTGCCCGCGGATTGCCCCGGGCACCTGGGGCGGCTGCGGCAGCGGGTGGCGGCGGCCTGCGCCCGGGCCGGGCTGCGGGGAGCCGCGCTGGTGGATATCCGCCTGGTGAGCGCCAAGACGGGCTTCGGTATGGAGGGGCTGATCAGCCGGCTGCAGCGCTCCTGGAAGTGCGCCGGCGATGTCTACCTGCTGGGCGCCACTAACTCCGGCAAGTCCACGCTCTTCAACACTCTGCTGCGCTCCGACTACTGCAAGTCCCGTGCCCCCGACATCATCGACAGGGCCACTGTGTCCCCATGGCCAGGTCAGGGTGCCACTCGGTCCGTTGTCGCATGGGTAATGGGGGATGTGGGGTGCGCAGAACACAGTGAGCTGCTCTCGGCCACCCCTGCAGCAGGAGAACCTGTCACCAAAGGGGTACCTGCCACCCTGAGCACCTCTGTGCTGGGCACTGAGTTCCAGAGCTGCGCCATACTTCAAATTGTCACCTGTGAGAGTGGCTGAGGGAGCTGGGGCTGTTGAAGGAGGCTCAGAGGAGACCTTATCGTTTTCTGTAACTACCTGAAAGGAGGTTGTAGCCATGTAACAGTCGGTCTCTTGTCCCAAGTAGCTGGCAACAGGACTAGAGGACATAATGTTAAGCTGGATCAGGGAAGGTTTAGGTGGGACATTAGTAAGTTTTTTTTCACAGAAAGGTGATTAGATACTGGAACGAACTGTCTAGAGAGATGGTGAAGTCACTGTCCCTGAAGGGTTCAAGGAAACACTGGAGGCGGCACTCAGTGCCATGGTCTAGTCGACATGATAATGTTCAGTCAGAGGTTAGACTCGATGATCTCAGAGGTCTCTTTCAAGCTGTTTGATTCTGTGATTCTTCGGGGCAGCAGGGGTGGGATGCATGTGCTGAGGGTGCTGTGCATCCTGTAGTGCTAAAAGACCTGGTAAAGCAGAGTGGGCACCCCATCGTGCACCCCTGCCAGTTAGGATGGCACCTGATCTGCTTGCCTTGCCCTGTCCCTGTCCATTAAAGGTGCCTTCCAGTCTGGAGAGACCCGGAGGTGGAGTGGTGAACACCTGTGGGCCAAACCAAGCTGTCAGGAGGTGAGACTTACCTGGGGTGTACTAAGTCAGTCTTGGCATTTCTTGGCTTTGAGACCATTCTATTCAAACTATAGGTGAGAGCAGGTCTCAAGTGGCTTGTTTTTTGTGCCCTTGGATGGCTTTTTTTTGCTGCCCCAACCTGGGAGGCTAGTATTGTATGGGAGCAGCTGTAGTTCCACCTCTGACTTTGTGTTACTGGGTTTCGCCAAAAAGTTAGAGAAGCAGTTTTTTTGTAATCTTGTTCCTCAGAGCTGAAATGTATCAGGTAGTCAGAGACCGAAATGTGCCTTCTGTATGTTTTTCCAGGAACAACACTGAACCTGTTGAAATTTCCGATTATTAACCCTACGTGTGACAGGATATTCCGAAGGCAGGAGAGGCTAAAAGAAGAGGCAACAAAAACAGAAGATCAGCTAAGCAGTGAAGAAAAAAAGCACCTTAATCAACTTAAAAAGCAAGGCTACTTAGTGGGTGAGTACTGCCTGAGTAAAGGTGTTACCTTCCTGCCCCTAATGAAAATACTGCATTACACAAAGGTAAAGTTATTTTGACCAATGTTTGCTCCTGGATTAATGGAGGCAAGACCTTTATCTCCTCCATAAGCAGCATCATTAGTACTTCTTTTGAATACTTGTCGGCCTCTGTAGCAGCAGAGGGTTTTTCTGTGCAATGCATCTCCTGTCTGAGCTAGGCTGGCAAATTCTGATAGCTTAGTAGTTTGCAAGGATATTGCAGTATGGGCCATCTCTTGTTCCCAAATAAAGAAAATATGTTTAATTTTAAGTAATCACGTTTGGGCTGCAGGCTACAGGGGTTGTACATCATTTTAGTATGTATTCAGAATAGGGAGTTGTCACAAGATAGCTCTGGTTTTCAGATAATTCTGTATTTGGCAGTCTGAGGCACTGAAAAAACAAGGCAGTCTGCTTTACCATAAATTGGAAATAATGAAGTGTCTGTGATCTGGTCCATGCTGAGATTTTGGGATCTGAGGAGTGCTAAACAAGAATTATAGAGGGGATTTCTTACCACTTTGGCTTTTGAACACGCAAATTTCTAGCCACGTAGTGTCTTTATCACCATTATATTACTGATGTGCATCTCTGTTAAGCTGGGAAGGGACAGATGTTTGATTGAAGGAAAGGCGAGTTAATGAGTTAATTACCAGGAAACCTTTCGTTTTAATCCAGGAAGAGTTGGAAGAACATTTCAGCAGCAGAAGTCTAGCTCTGAGATTGACTTTGACCCTGATGTGCTCTCCTACAGCATGGATGAAGATCCCAGAGATCCCCCTAAGAAGCATGAGGAAAGGGAGGAGTTCACACACAACGAAGTGAAGGATGCTCGGTGGTGTTTTGACACTCCAGGAATCGTAAAGGAAGACTGTGTAGGTACTCTGTGGTGCTGTGTTTTGGCATTACAGGGTTTGGGAGGACTGTTCTGCCTTAGTGGTGCCTGTGGGAGAGTATTCTGCTGTAGTCCTGGCATTAAGATTCTCTTTGGGAATTGTATTAAGATAAGATTTTTATTTACTTGCAAAGGGTTCATGTGGTAACGCTGTTGCATTTCTGAATAGTGTAATACTGCCAGCTTTGCAAGGGAGCTGTAGGACTGCATCACCAAGTTTCCACAACCTCTGCATGAAGGGAAGTAAGCAAGAGTGCTCTAAGCAAGTTCACACCAGCATCACCCAATGAAACTGGCACTTCTTTAGCTCTCCCAGCCTATTGAAAATGGTGGAGCTTAGGAGGATAACCAGAGTTGTACGACTGAACCAAATCTTAGAGAAAGCATTCTCCTGAAGCTAGCAGGATCTACGGTGTTGCTGCTACTGGTTCCAGTACATCAAGCCTTTGTGAGTGTTTCACTAGATCAATGCCCTACTGAAGCCAGTGCTGACAAAGTGCACAGGCATGTTTTGATTTTTGATCATTTTGATACCCATGCAGAGGTGCAGGTCACCTTTTGGGGAAGGTTAAAAAGTACAGGGAGACAGGAAGGTTCTGAAGAGAATGAAGTGCAAGAAGAGCTGTGCTGAGACTTTACAGCTCAAGTGCAGGTGCTGCTTTCATAAAACTAGAAGACTCCTGGTTTTCTAGTGATGTGTTTGCCAGACCATAACCTGCTTTACTGTAGCACTTAGGTCTCTAATAGCCAGTGTAGAGACTGGCATCAGCTTAGAGACCTGGTTTGGTAACTTGAGATTGTATATGTTCTTCCTTTCTTCTGATATTGAATACATGTGGAAACTGCTGCATCCAGAAATACTTGCTGCTGTTTCTGATTCCGATTATCTTTGTGCTCTCCTTTGGAGAGCTCCATGCCAAGTTTCAGATCAAATTTTTTTCCTGTAGTCAATGTTCAATCTGAGTGGAGGACAAACAGATTGTCTGTGTGGCAGATTTTGGCAGGGGAGATTCTTCCTGTTTCTCACTTACCGTGTGGACCAGAACTGAACTGTTGTGTCAGATGTTCTTGACACTGCTTTACTTGGTTTTTTTCCTCTATCAATATAATGCTAAAACTAATTTCATTGTTCCCATTGAAACATCTGGAATGAGTCACGACAATTTATTTTGCAGGTTTTGAATCTCCTGACAGAGAAGGAAGTAAAGCTGGTTTTGCCATCACATGCCATTGTTCCACGGACCTTCATTCTCAAGCCAGGAATGGTCTTGTTTTTAGCAGCCTTGGGACGTATAGACTACTTAGAGGTAAGGGAAGAAAGGATTTTGGGAGCAGCTGCTTCGTCTCTTACCGTAGTACCAGCCATAAAAGGCTTTCTGGGTAGCTTTCCCAGACCCTTTCGTTGCTGCTTTGGATATGATGAATCAGTTACTGAATCAGTGCAGAAAGTCAGAATGCCTTGGTATGGGTAGTTGAAAGGTTTCTTACTTGTTACCAGCATGCAGTATTTTATAGCATATAATGGGAACTGCTTTTGAATGCTGACAAATGTCTTCAGGGTAATGTGCTTCCCATGACATACAAAGAGGCACAAGGCAGGGAGGAGAATGTCAGAATCAACTGGGAAAATAGGTGGGTTTCCTCATTTCTGTGTTTTGTGAAAGCTGTCTGCTAAGAGAGAAAAGCATAGACATTTTTCTTTCCTGACTTAGAGCTCTGAAGAATTTGCCCGAGTAAGCAATTAATTGCACATGTATTTTAGTTTCTGTAAAAAATATTTTTCAAAGGTGCTGTGTGTCCCCCCTGCCAATAATTTTTTCAATTCATTAAAAATCCCATGCCATACACCTTTATTGAACTGTGTGGAGTTGACCTCCCATGATGTTTCCCCTGGAAGGGGCAGTTTTTTCCAGATAGACACTATCATAAGTCCTAGATCTTTTTCTCAGTAGCTTGCCCTGTTTTGGGGGTGTGTATGGCTATTCCTTTGTTTCAGTCTGCTTTCCAAGATTGCCTCAGAAGTGTTGAATTGTTGCTTTGCTAAGAACACTCTTGACCTGCTGGAAGAAAACCAGAAAGGTGGAGGGGGCAGGATTCTGTAAAGTAAAAAATGTACTAGTATGGCAGGAGCACGTATCAATGTATCAGTTCTGTGTATCTAAATCCTCCTGGGATCTTGGAGGACAGTTGTGCTCACATCATGACAGAAGCTCCTGCCTCGAATTACACCTTTGAACTTGAAGGAATTGCTGCACTTATTTCAGGCTGCTTGCAGTGTTTGGAGAGGTCTCTCCTGCTCTGACCTTGTTTGCTCTGCCTGCAAATGTGATGAGAATGCCTGCTGCAATTGCTCCACAGACTTTGCGTAGCTTGAGAGTGCTGGAACCAAGTACTGTTTGATGAGAACTGTGTGTTAGGAATGTAGAGTGATAGGAGAAGAAGCAACAGACCAGATGTCCATCACCTCTTGCGCTGAATAACCACACTGAGTTTGTTCTTGTGAATTAAATGAGAGCAAAGATCTCTCCTGGATGATTTGCCTGAGCTGAGTAGCTGTGCTGGCAGTAGTTGTGGCATTGGGAGTGCTTTGGGGCAGGATGGTGAAGCTATGGGTGCTTCTCTTCTGGAAGCTCAACTCCCCAGTTTATATAAGCCCTGGCTGCTCTCATTGGCAGAGGCAAGGACCCCTCAGACAGGGAGGGGACATCAGGGAAACAGGTTTTCAACATGCAGGAAAGAAATGGGGCAGGAGAGAGCAATTCTATTAGCATAATTGACATCCTTTTGGTATTTATTTCAGGGAGAAAAGCCTGCCTGGTTTTCTGTCTTGGCTTCCAACCTGTTGCCAGTCCACGTTACTACGCTGAGTAATGCTGATGCTGTCTATGAGAAGCACACAGCCCAAGAGTTCCTAAAGGTAAGGGGAGGTGCTGGGGGGAGCTCGTGGCTGCAGGTAGGCAGGTCCTCTGTCTGGGGCACAACTGGCAGGGAACATCCGCAGGTATCAGGAGTTTGGGACTTCTGTAGTGGGTGAGAAGAGATGTGCAATGTGGAGCAGTCTTGCACAGACTGCATGGCTGAGGTGTGTTAGGAGAGAGCACTCAAGATGATGTGTTTCCAGCAGAGTTCCTGTTTCTAGCATTCAGGCTGGTAAGATTTGCAGTGCTGTGCTTTCTTATGCTTGGCTCTTCTTGAACAGCCTTAAAATGCAGGCAGCAACAGGATATTTTCCATGGCAAACCTGCCAACTGGGGTTTTGGAACAGATAGCAGCTGAAAAATTTACCTTTCTTATTCTTTGCCTGCACATATCTTCATCTCTTGGTGGTCTGATGTTTTCCTTGATACGGCAGTGTTCTGTGTAGTACTTGCAGATTGATGGGAGATGGGGTGAGCTGTCCCTGTCCTGGCATTTCCATTCCTGTGCACATGGAGAACAAGTGCTGTCACTCACATCAAGGCAGCTGGCCTGATCCACCAGCTGCATCCTGTGGTGGGCACTCCATCTCTGCTCACCTCCCACAGGGTTCCTCTGGTGTAATCCTGACTCTGTTCTGGCAAACCTGAAATAACTCTTGTAGGTTATTCAAACCAGCTCTTAATTAGCTAACAAATGTCTGATGTCTTTATTCTCCCTTGTGCCTTGCTTGCCAGTTTGAGGTAGTGCTGAAGCATCTCTTGACTGTTAAATCTTTTCCCTGTGTTTTGATCTTAGGTTCCCATGGGTGGGGAAGCGAGAATGAAAGAGTTCCCCCCACTTGACCCTCAGGACATTACACTGAAGGGAATTGGTACCACTGAGGCAGTTGCAGATATCAAGCTTTCCTCTGCAGGTAATTTAATATTTCTTCATTAGTTTGCTTTGCAGGGTCTGCATCCTAGAAACATTGATAGGAAGGAGCCTCTGAAGGGGTGAAGCTGTATTTCCTGCTCAGAGCAGGACTTTCAACAGCACAAAATCATAGCAGCCATGACTTTGTCCAGCTGAAGCTTGGCAACCTCCAGGAATGGAGATTGACAGCCATACTTGTTCAGGATGGCAACATTGGAATACTTTATGCTCTGGCTGCCATACAGGTTCTACAGCATCAGGAATGGCTGTGACACTGTCAGCTGTCCAGGTGAGAGGGAAAGGGCCATTGATTGGAAAGCTTCATTCTCGTGTTTTTAGTAGTTCCCACCATCCCTCTTAAGTTTACCAGGAAAGAGCTGTGTTTGGGAAGAGTAGTATGTGGCTTTAGGTGCTGCCTTCTGTTGGGAAAGGGCTGGACCTTTGAGCTTGGTTTCTTAAGCAACCACATGTGGGTAGCCCAGGTTTTTAGCCACTGTGGGAGGCAGTAGTTTGTGTCAGAACCTTGTTTTGATCCTAGGGACTTGTCTTCCTCACTGTCCGTATTCTCTTTGGCTGTGCAGGCTGGGTGGCGGTGACGGCTCATGCGGAAGAGGAATTGCGGCTCCGAGCCTACACTCCCAAGGGCACTGCATTGGTGGTGCGGGAACCTCCCCTTTTGCCTTTTATCAGTTGCATCAGAGGGGCACGGATTGCAGGCACTCCTGCCTACAGGACCAAAAAGCCTCCCTCCTTTGTGGAAAACCTAAGAACCATGGGAAGCAGATAGTATTTCTCATTGTCCGAGCAAGGCAGAAGACAGAACAGCCCCAGGAGAATCTTGTGGCTTATTGGTATTCAGAAAACCTTGGACTCATTTTTAAAGGCCAGCAGGCACATTTTGGAAAGCAGGCCTGGGTGAGAGCTCTACAAATTCACGTCTGATCCAGCTGCTGAACTGCAGCCTTTTTGAATGAACTGAGGGCCTGGGACCTTGCTGTGGGAGAGAATACAGCTTCTCCCTGGGATCTGCATCGCTGAGCACATCCCTTTACCTGTCCCCTCTTGAAATACAGAGTGGAAACTCACCTTCTTGATCTGGTCTGACTTTGCTGCTCATTGAGTAGGTGGTCTCTTGCAGGCATGCTCCCTCATGTTAGAAATCATCACCTTGTTCTTACGGTATTTCCATAGTTAAGGAGGTGGAAGGAGCAGGGAATACTCCAGTGTGGGTATGACCCTTCTAGTGGCTGATACTGATTCAACAACATCGACCAAAAGTCATGTGCTTTCTCTCCTTCAGCAACTGGGACAGATGAGGGTGTGCAGTATCCTGCTTTTGGACACAGAAAAAGTCATTTGATGAAAAGCAGGTCTGCTCATGTGCCTGAAGAGGAAAGTTTTGCAATTCACTGCTTTGATTTGGTTTCTGTAGCTTGGGTAAAGGTTTTTGAAACCAAGGGTGTAGAATAAAACTTTTCAGACTCAAAACTTTTGCTCTTTTGTGTCCTAGTTGACAAAGCACTCTTTCTGCGGGCATAAGCATCTTGCTAAATACATGAAAGCTCCAGTGAATAATAAATGTGCTTAATCTGAAGACAGGCAGAGTATGAGAGACATGGCCAGCCAGTCTGCTGAAAAAGAGGCAAAAAAAGAGTAGCTTCTAATCTCCTTAACCATTTCACTGATGTTTTCCCTAGTCAGTCCCCAGAGGTGGCTCTGCTGTCCTTGGACCCTTGGCTGTTGTCCTGAAGAAGCCTGGGTGTTCAGCAGAAATCATTGGCTCATTCAGCATCCTCTTCTCACCATTGATGCCTGTGGGATATATTGGCATTCCTTTAGGGAAACCCGTCCCTTTGCCTTGCTCTTTGTTTCCCCCATTTTCAGCCCCAACCCACCTTGTGGGACCACTTCTGTCTGCAGCCCCTGCCCAGGGCCACTCTTGTCCCCCTGTGAGGCTGCCAGGGCCTCCTGCAGAGCCACTTTCCGTGCTCTGCCACTTCCTTCACCTCTTCCTCACCCTGCTGTGCTGCCTCCTTCCCTGCTTCCCATGCTGGGGTCCGGTGAGATGGGGTGGGCCAAGTGGTGCCACGGTGGGTTTGAGAAGTGCTGGGTGCTGTGGGGTTTGAAGTTCGGCACTGCCTTGAGGGAGGTTCCCTGTCCTTGCTGGCAGCTGCCCAGTTCAGGTGCTGTAGGAAATCAATTGTTCTTCATGAAGGTCAGTCTGCTGCCAGTGGACATGGGGAACGTGGTTCATGTGTGTTCAGTCTGTGTCTAGAGTTCCTCCTGTACATTGGACAAAATATGTGCATCCTCACCTTGACGCATCCTCACCTTGACTTCTCAGGAAGTCTTTTCTAGTTCTTTCTAGAAGAAAAAAAAGGACTATGGCAGCATGTTCCTAACTGCTCAGGCTGTGACTCACGCAGCTCTCCTATTTTCCTTCCGTTTCTCTGTTGTGAAAGCCAGTACATGTGTGGCCACTCCTAGGGTGTGCCTGGCAAGCATCAGAGTACAGGCAGCAAGCTCCAGAATGTGTTTTTTCCAGCACAGATACATAGGACTGTAGCTGTCTTCCTGGATGGATTTCTTTGTGCTGCTGGCAGGCCTTACATTTGGCTGCCAAAATTACTGAAGGAGTTGCCAACAGGACTGGTGTGAGGATTATCTGTTTTAGCTGCGCTAATCTTCACAATGCTGTGATTTTAAATTTCCTCTTCACAAAGGAAAAAAACACCAGCTTTTTAATGCTTAAGAACAAGATTCTAGAAGCCTTTTTTTTAAGAGATTCTTTTTAAAATGACTTTTGTGGTGATAGAACAGAAAGTGCCGTATTTATCTCAACCGTTACAACACACAGTAAACCCACCCCTATACAAATTCTGCCCATTCTTTTGGAGCAGGCCACAGATTTATCAAGTCCTTTCCTTGACTTGCTCATAGCTAAATGGGAGAACCGTGTTGCTTTCTGCATTTCTTCAAGACTGGGTATCTTGAACATTTTTAAGCTGGCAAGAGGCTAAACAACTTCTTTGTGTGTCTTGAAACAGTATGAATAAGTTCTGTTTATGTCTTAAGTAACTTAGTTAAGTTTATGTCTTAAGTAACAATACTGAGAAGAATGCAAAAGAATACTGAGACAGGGACCTCTGCATCTTGAACAAATGTACCAATCCAAACTGCTTCCTGGATGTTTTACATACATCAGATGGTGGTGAGAGAGAAAGAATATCAAGATCTGCCAGAGCTGCCAGCTTAATACTACAACCCAAAAGCAGGTGAAAGTATTGAAAGATGCTAAAGTGACACCTCTTCCTTTTCATCCTTGGCTGTGTGACAGGTGTGTGGATGGTGTACATCATGAAAAGGGACTGGTAGACAGCACTTCCCCTCTACACTTCACAGGTCTGAAAGGCACTGTAGCTTTTTGAGGCAAAAGCCACTCTAATGTTCCTGTGGGGATGATGCAGTTCTGCAGTGCCTGAATTCAGAGCTGTGCTTACAGGCCACAGGAGAATCCATCACTCCTATATGTCTAGCTTCTAGCTTAAAAGTGTCTTTGGTACTTATTTCCATAAAAACACCCATTGCTGAGCATAATAGTCATGGGCTGCGGAGGTGAATACCCCTGGCTCTGCCTTTTTTGCTTTGTAAAGTTCTCACACATTTGGTGGCTTTAATCCTTCCTGGAGCAGTGCCTGGGGTGGTGTCACTCTACTGCCAATTTGAAACAGACTGTAATTTGTACAGACTGTTCCCCAAACTTTTATAGAAGAATAAAAGTTGGGATATGTTTCCATCAGCGAAGAGCCTGGAAAAAGAAAGGTAAAAAGATTAAGAACTTCAAACACTCGAAAAGTGAATTAAAAAAAAAGCTGGAGCAAATAGAAAAAAAAGGTAAGTAGCAGAAACTGGTTAAACATTATTGTTGTCTCTAAATGTCTGCATTTAGAGACAACAAGGTTTAAACTTTGTGGTCTAATGTGCAAATCTCACCACAGAAACGTTTCAAAACTAGGGCCTGGGCTTTTGGGCCCACAGACCTTAAAACAGGTTTTGGAATGGGGTACAATTGACAAGTGTTACAGAAACACAGTGAAATGTAAATAGCTACTGTTTTTCTTCACAAAACTGTCAAAAGTCTGCCCTCAGAGATCAAATATCATGTCTCTGTGATCTGATGTATGCTCCACAACCAAAACCACAAAAGAAAATGTACTACATTTGTTTTAAAGGTACACCTGAATTCAGCAAGCAATTCTTGAGATCACAAGTAATACCTTTATACATTTACAGATTCGCTAATTTAAAATAAAAATGTAACTACAAAATTAGTCCTGATCTTGACCTGTGCATGGTAGATTGTACTACATTTAGTCTGAAATTAATGAACAGGTATATAGTCACATGAATTTTGAAATTTCAAATGAAACTATCTACAGTTATAAAGATGAGAGAAGTTTCATTCTACACCTTTAGAACATTTGGTGTGGCATTGCTTTATTTGTGTACAAGATGGAATTAAAACCACTTTTACAGTACCTTCTGTATTTGCAAAACAAGCACATTTAATTTTAGAAAAACACTCACAGTGGAGTGAGGGAAGCCTGACATTTTTTCTAAAAGTCAAGGCAGGCAAAGTTAGAGGTTAGAAGCAGGTCCTTGAGCTTCTAAATGTCAGATTTGCCAAGACCTTAATAAAATCCTACAAATACAAAATATGTTGTAAATGTTAACAACGGGACAAGAAAATAAAAATAAATCAAATACACTTGCAAAAGTTCTGAGAATGTGCTGAACCTCTCGCAGTTATGACAAGCAGAGGGAATATGGGAAAAGGGAGAAAAGAAGAAAAAAAGTGTAAAAACATGGTATCCAACAGAGGGAGGTCAACCTCCTTGACATGCTGTTCATAGTTCGATACTCTACAAGGTGAGGGGACCCACAGGTAGAGCTTTAAGTGTATTCTTCCTTTTTGTCCAAAGATTAAGGGAAATTTAGAGAAGTAAAGGAAATTCCTCCAAATACATATTAGGAAGCATAGGCAGCATGAATGCACCTAAGTCTTTCAAGTGCCTTAGAGGGCATCTTTTTCCTGATGTGAACTAGCTGGGAAATGCAGTAAATATCTTTGACTAGAACCTACCAGGCAATGAACTGACACAGGGATTCACTGGGCAAAATGTAAGGTTTATCTATACTGACAAAAAATCCCACAAATTTTAAGGTTAGAGATTTTTGGCTAAAACTGTAGTGGACAGGCAAATGCTTTTGACTGTCCAATCTTTATGAATCCTGTGAGCATTTTGGGAATAATCATTTGACATCCATGTTACAACACGCCCATTTGTCACTGGGCTTTGTGCACTCTGGGCTCCCTCCATGGAAGTCTAGGACTTGTGGTTACATCTGTGTAGCAGCTCCCAAGCCTTCTTTTGTGATAATACATAATTCAACCTTTTTTAAAGGAGCCTGTGACACTTTGAAATGCTGTGGTAGTCAGTACTGCTGAGTATGGAAGTCCTCACTGTCATAAAAAGGAATGAGTGTGTTTCAGGATCGCTGGCATCCGTACAGACAAGCACCTTTGGATGAGTGAGGGGAATGGCAGACTGCCACTTGGTTTATTGCTGGCAGTCCTGTTTGAGAAGCAGGGGCTGAGAACTGGCCAATTAGCCAGTTCACATTAAATTTCTTCAGGCTGCTCAATTTATTTAAATGTGATACTCGTGGGATACATCCTGAGGATGACCAACAGTGATGTCAGAACTTCAAAGCAAGGAAGGCTTCTGTGGCAAAGAAGGGAATGAACTGTATGCTGTTTATGAAAAATGATGTAATTGACCCATTTAGTATCTTACAGTACATCAATAAGGGCTTTTGTGGGATGAAACCCTCAGCAAATTAACAATGTGTAATGACCTTGACAAAAGGAAAGATCGAGAGCTGGGCTAAGAATACTGAGTCATTTAGAAAGCAGTGGGGATACTAATAAATGGCATTTATTAGCCTAACTCCACAAGGACTGGCAAATTCTATTCTCCCTGTTCCTGAGCCTAGAAAAAAAAGGAAAACTAAAGGAAAGGGGGTCAGGAGGAGGCTGGGGGCTGTCAGTGCCCTCTGAAAGAGGGACATGTAGAGGGGCATGCTTAAGAAAGACCAAAACTACAGTAAGCCTAGAATAAAACAACCATAAATAAAATTGCTGATGTTCCCCAATAATGCAGGCCAAAACAGTCCTGTTTGAGCCATTCAGAGACTTAGGTTAGCGTTATGATCCTTGATTCCAAAAAGGCAGCCTTTCAGTCAAGTTTTGATTAAAAGGACTCTATGGAATCACTGCAGAGTTGCACTGCACTAGGCTGGCTAATGGAGCATGTGAGAGGTGAAGCTGATGGTGGGCAAAGGAGCAACACACACTACAGATTAAAGGAACTGGCTCAAATGGAAATGAACACCACAGAGTGAGCGCAGAACTGTTGTACTCAATGTTATCCATGTATACACAGATCATTTCACTGTCAAACTGAAGATTGCTAAACATGCTTAACTCTTAGATAACTAAATTGAGGTTAAAGCTATCATTTTTCCTAAGCAAAGAGAAATTCTAGCAAACAAACAAACAAAACCCAAGCAAGCCCTTCGGCACATTTTGGGCAGCCTCACTGAAAGCCAAGGTCAACCAACACAACAGGATGAAAATAACCACATGTATAAATCCTTAGAACACAACTTTTAAGGGAAAGTATGCATATGTTCAACTAGTTATGAAAAAAACATTTTGCTGCATGTGACTAATTTTTGAAAATGACGTTCTTTTCAATGTTAACGTGTTTATCTTGGACTACTTTGTGAACATACATTGGTAAATGTATGTTTGCACCAAACTATTGTCAGTTTTGGGTTAGGACTAATGTCTGTGACGAAATCTAAGCATAGGGAAAGTGACATTGTTCCATTTTCTGCCAACAGGTCAGCTTTTGAAAAAGCATAAGGAATAATACATAGGCTTCTGATACTCAAAAATCTGTCAAAAAAGTTTTATGTTGTTTTGAGTTCTCCTGAAATTGCATCACATTTACATCAAATCTCAACAACATTTGTCATGCTGGTAAGATGAAAACCAAGATGGAAATGGATATAGCTTTAAAAAGAAGGAAAACCTTCTCTTTTTTCACTTTTAATCTTCTAACTTCAATTAATATATTTTCTAAGAGAGATGCTAGAGGCTGGCTAAAGGAAATACGTGATGATAACAGTGGTGACTGTATTTTATTCATATTTGTGATGGAAGGGATACTGATTTGACTGGGGTTTATTTACTTGGGTGCATATAAACCCTTAAATGATAGATTAGATTATTAATTCTTTATCTGTGAGTATTAATTCTTTACCAATGAGTAAATGTAGTAGCATTCCTGCTGATACTGCCACTGATTTTTATTTACTTGCCAGAGTATGATGCATAACGAGGTTTTACCAGACACAGTTCAGTTGAGCTTTGCTTTACTTCTGCTTTTACCTAAACCTACCTTCACTTGAAAGCATCTAAGCACTGCATAATTACTGAGCAATGTGGCCCAAGGAATCTGTGGGTTTGTGATTGTGTAACCTGTCGCTAAACATTACATTTTTACATCCCCAAGTTGTGGATCAGATGGGATACATCTTCCTTAAGCATCCAGACATTTTCTATTTCTAGAATGCCAGAAATAAGCCAGAACTATCTTGGTTGGATATCTTTTGCTTCCTGGAGATATACCACAGTTGAAAAAGGACCTGCAGAATAATCCAGAATAATTTATACCTACACAATACTGGATTCTTTGGGGCTTTTTCTACGTCTTTTTGCAAATGGAATACTGAATTACCAGGAACACAGATATGATTAACTGGTTCTTCAGGCAGTCAGATTACCAGGGAAAATTGAGACAAAGGTAAATCAGACTGGGAAAAATATCCTTCAAAAATATTCTACTGGGAAAGTTTCAAAAGGGAAAACAAAAAGCCATTCACTGAGCATGCTGTGGAAGCTGAAATATTTGAAAACAACCTAATCAGACTGATCATATCACAGGTTTTTCATTAAAACTTTATGTGATCAATATATGAGTAAAAACATTCTGGATTCCGCCCCATAAATGCTCGTGAATATTTCTTTCTAACTGATTTCTGAAGTGATATATGCCTTTCTTTAAGTTCGCTCTCGGACTCCTGCAGCTTTCTTCTGCTAAATGTTGATGCAACTTAATTTTCCAAACATAAAGTGGCCTTCTGAGCTTTCCAGCTTGTCAGGAAAATGGATATTTTAACAGTACTCACAAATAACTGCAGGCCAAGTATTTCCCGTGCTTTGCCTCTCAAACAGTCATAAAAATAAAAATAGCCAATTACAGAAATGGCCACAGACCTCCAAAGTTTTTCCATTTCACTGTTTTCACCTTCCTCTGAGTGGCTCATGGTAGAGAGGAAAACAGCAGCAGCAGCAGCAAAAAAAAAAAAGGGATGTCCTACAGACCCTTCAGCATTAATTAAGCTGTTGCATACCGGCCTGTGATGACAGAGAACACATTCTACAACACATTTCAAAAACCTATGCTGACTGCAAAAACAAATATAATCCTAGCATTTGCTTTTCAAATATTTGGTGCAAGTGAAGAACAATTCTATAATATCCACAGCGATGCCTTCTTATTAAATTCACTGAGTATGGATATATTTTAGATCTGTAGGTATTTGCATAATGAGCATACTTGCTAAATAATTACTAAGTTACAGTTAATTGTCCAATTAGTTATGAGAAGATCAGTTTGAAAATGGCAGAAGTCTTACAAGTTGCAGTAAGAAGACGTGAAGAGCAGACGAAAGGAAAAGGTAAATTCAATTAAAATGTCATCTAAGTCAACTTCATAATTTTTAAGACAGTAAAGAGAGGTGGGCAACTTCCATCCTACTGCTGTGAGATACTTCTCTGCCACTGAGATTTCTAACACCATTAGCTCTGGTCCTCTGAACCTTTGCACAGTAGCTCTGTCTATTCCACAGAGACCATTAGTCTCACTGAACTCAGCCCGCTTTCCCTGAGGGAGGTTTGCACACATAAACAGAGATGCTTGAAAGCTGCTCTGTTTAATAATACATTACTTCTTTCTATGAAATGGAGTATTTTCATTCATTTTTGCAGGCTAAACATAGGGCTTACAGCAAATACAGCTAGATCATGAGTACATATGTGATGGTGCCTCTAGCACTGCCCTCAGCTTTGATGGCCCCTATTTGACACAGATCGGTCAGCAGCAAACTTCAGACCAAATTCTCCCGAAAGGAAGAGCCCGGGCCAGTCTGGCTGTACGGGACTGAGCAGCACATTAGCCACACTGTGGGGAACAGAAAAGCTAATTTAAGGTTTGCTTTTTTAAAGAAGAGATAATAAAGCCAGTGCCTTACAATAGAAGAGCTGAAGAGCAGAGGGTGAATTGCCCTTTCCATGAACCAGCGTTGCAGTCACTCGAGCATGACAAGGTAGGACTGCTCGCCACTGTAGGGGGGAAGGCAGCACCTTAGAAGAGTTTGGGAAGTTCTAATGTTCACTTCCTTTAACCACCTTAAGGCACAACCTCTACTTTTCACGTGCTGCTTTCCAAGCCTCCCATGTCTTAGTCATGCCTTCATGCATCAGCAGATTTACTTTTGCAACAGCACTTGAAGTGAGGAGAGAATATCTGCAATTTTAATAATGATCACTTTCAGATGTGTATATATTTTTAGTGAGCAGAGTGCTCCTTTCCTTGCTTTCCCAGGTAATTTGGTATACATCTTCTAATAAATCCCCTTTCATTCTTTGCCATTGTCTTCTGAGGAACTTTTCCCTTTCACTCAGCCTTCCTGGTAGCTTAGAAGGTCTGCCAGTGTGCAATATGTTTTATGGATAACAAAGAGAATAGACCACCTGGCTATTTCATCATGCCAGTGTTACAGATAGTCCTCAACACGTAAATGTGGGCTTCCTTCATGCTCCTATGACTTTTTTTGCCAGGGAAGGTGGGCTGTGAGTGAGAACAGAAATACAGACAGATATCCCAGCTTAGTTGACCATGGATAACTGTATTGAATGTAAGTCTTCACAATCAGTGAAAAAGAGGAAAGCTGGATGTTTCCTAGTGCTTTTCACAGTGAGAACAAGCAGATTTGGAAACGTTTGTTTTATTCACTTTTAGGAAATTACCGATTGTGGTCCTGATTCAAATATCTCTGTGTTGCTAACCACAAATTACACAAGCTCCCTAACCAATCTTTCAGTTTTTGCTCATGTTCTTTTTCCTTGGTGTTTTCCTATTGTGTTATTTCAGCTATCTGCTTCAACACTAACCACACACTGTCTTACAGAATTGCACTGTAGCACAACTTTTTTCATCAAGGGAAGCAGGCAGTGTTGAGATGTGTTTTGGCACCGTTCCCTTGGTGATACCAAGGGAAAAAAAATCTGCATAGGGTAATATTTACTGCTCAGTTCCACCAGAATGGAAACTGCAGTGGTAACTCGTAAGTGAGATACGTATATGAGGTAAAAGCAAAGCCAGTCTGAAAAATACAAGATCTGCTTTAAGATGCTCTTGGTCTTAACACCCACCACACTTAGAAAACCACACCACCCACCAAGAAAATGGTGGGTTTGTACAGTGTACTTGTATGCTCAGGGACAAATCACCTATACCATATTTATAAAGGTATTTAGGGGCAGGTAATTTCTAGTGATTTTACTGAGTTACAGGTGCCTTAGCAGCTCTTGAAATATGCTGTTTTCCTTGTATATGCTCAAGTTACCTGGATGTAAAAAAACTACCCTAAAAACAAGGCAGTAAAACGTTTTTTTTCATAGTAATATGGCATTCAGGTTTGAGATGCTGAGGTGGCTTAGTGATGAAAGGGGTGTGGCATGCTCAGAAACCACCAAAAATGTTTATGTACCTAAATTAATCTCTAATCCTTGACCTCAGTTAAACATTTCAGAGCCAAACTCATCAGCTCCAACATGGCTGGCAGCAATGCAAGGAGGAGGATGGAGAATGTCCTGGTGTCACCACACTGGTGTACAGGTCTTTTGCCAGCCAGGCACTACCAGCAGGTCCCAGATGGCAGTGACAGTTTCCCTTCTGGGCTCAGCTGAGCTGCATTGAAATCAGCATCATCTGTCTGAACAAGCCATGCTGCTCACCAGCTCCTCAGAAGGGTCATTCAAGGGTTGCTTTGTTCTGTGATGTGGGACATACACACCTCACTGGGTGCTAATCAGGGCCTTTGGCAGACTTACAAAATGTCAGGCTTTTATCGAAGCCTGTTACAAGGGCCTCAAACGCTTTTGAATTCATAGACATTTGCCCCTGTAGCCTCGCGCCCAGCAACCCCAGCCATACAGCCTTTTCCCAGCTAGTTTTACGGTGGCATGTGAATATTCGTCCCTGGTTATTTACCGATAAAAAGGTGCCGTTTCAGGGGACACTCGGTCTCCTGTCTTTAATAGGCTTAAGGTGGAGGATCAGTTCTTTGCCGAGTTCTTTCTCTCTGTACCACTTGATGGCACACTTGCATAGCACACAGCAGGGTGAAGGCAAGAGAAATCCACATGCAAATTCTGTCCAAAGTTGTTCCACTTAATTTGTTCTGCATCATGAATGTACCTGTTTAATTGATTAAAGAAATCTAACACTGTAGTATTGAGTAGGAATAAGCAGGGCATACAAAATAATTACACCAAGAAAGCCCTGTATTTTGCAATTTTAATCCCAGAAGTTTGCCTGGATAATTCATTACTTTTTCATTATTTCAATAAGTTTGGGAAGAAACTTGCCTTCGTCCTACTGAGCCTTTTCTTGCAAGGGGGAAAAATTTTCTTTGCCCAATAGTTTCTTCTTCCTCCAAGAAGGTTTGTAGGAGGTTTGCTCATTGCATGTGTTCATGTGTGGTTCAGGGTTTTCTTTCGTCCTTTCAATTCAAAAGCAGCAATGAATTGCTATTGAAACTAAACAATGATACCTTCTGTTTGGCTAAACTGTAGGTGGAAATTAATTTATGTCCTTTGAGTAATAAAATTATGATTCAACTTCATATCAAAGTAACATTCTCCAGTGATCTATTTGAGTTTAGTAATGAGTATTAAATGTTATCACATATGCCACTTCTCTCTGGGTGATTATAAATACATCAGTGAATGCTGCAGATGGTTACAGACCACAGGTAGAAACAGCTTGCTGGTCTGTTGGATTTTATGACTTCGTGAAGAAAGCATTGAAACATTTATCAGCTCCTTATGGGCAGAATCTCAATGGAAAAATGTAAATGACCAGGGCCTGAAGTTAAAAAATTTCAGGGACTGGGGTGAAATATGGAGAGAGTGGCTGACTCTCACAGGAGCACCTTCTCTTCAAGGGCTGGGATCCAGGTTCTGTAGGAGAACCTCAAGGGGGAAACTGGAAGCACCTCAGTACAAATTACTGAGTGCCAAGTGACCCTTGTGTTTACCAAAGACTAAATCCCACCATAATTTCGTACAAAAACTTTATCTGGTCCACAATACAGTTGCTAGCTGCCTTTCCTGGCCATGACTTTAACTGTTTCTTACTTTGACACTTCATCAGCTCCTCAAGGGCTAAATTAGCAAGGGCAGACTTCTTGCCTTTGTTCTCTAATTATCCTTGTTTAACTTTGTGAATTTCTTCCCCTCCTCCCCCAGCACTCCTTCCCTACTCCTTCAAATGCACGGGTAAAAGACGAGCTGGATGTTTAAACCAGGTGAGAGCTCATGCTTTTTATTTTTCCTGAAACAACGGAGAGCAGAGTTGGGAGCCTCATAAATAAATGTCATGGGTAGGTAGCACCTGAGAGGTTGTGAAGCGTTTACTGTCCTGACTTCCTCCATTACCCACTGAATTGCACTGGCAGTGATAATTGCAGCTTCAGGAAAAATAACTGCTAAACAATGATAGCAGTAAAGCCCTACAGCCTTTCTCAATTAAATTAAGTGGAAATTTAGTCCTTGAGTACTACTTCTGAAACTGGCTGAGCAGAGTAAGAGCAAGCACCTGGTGGGTTGCAGGGTAGTGTAGGGCAGGAGAAACTCTGCTGGCTTTGCTCTGTGACTGCTGTTCCTGGGCCCCATCTGAAAACTCAGTGTCCACCTCTGCCCTAGAGCTAATGTTGGCACAAGAATAAAAACAACAGATTGCAGGCTGAATCTACTCTAACAGAGGCCACGTAAGTTGGTGAATTTAGGGGAAGGCCATTGCCACCTCTATAGCCATCATTTCTCTTCTGGTTTTGCATCAGCAGCTTGTGCTCCTACCATTATTCATTTGTCTCAGCCGCGACCTCTTGATCTTTGAAGGCTATTTTGGTATTGTTAGAATGTCCTTTCTACCTCATTTATTTCTATCCTTTCTGCTTATCCTGGCACTCTTGCTTTTTATCAACACCATCTGCAAACATCCCACATTTGCTAGAGGGTCTTACAAACTTTAGTCTTAAAAATTAGGACTTTTTGTCTCTGTACCTTCCTGTGTGAAGAGGTACTGGAGTAATTTTTGGTAACAAAGGAAATATCTTTACACTCAGTTGATGTAAACTACCCAAAATGAAAGAATGAAGCAAATAAGTATGAAGTCTTTGTCATAATACTCACTGAATCCAGATTTTCTTCAAATAATATCTAAAAGAGCATCTACCTCAGCCTTCATAAAGGAAGGGAAACTGTGCCTTAATGAACGAGATAAAGGTGGGATAGGAAGGACAGGTTTTAATGAAAGAGAACAGCCTGCAAATTGATAAAGTCTTTTAATTTTTTTTACAGTGCTTAGAAACAATAACCCTAATATATAGAAATGTTTTTAGCCAACCTTTACATAATGTAACTCTTGAATTGCTCTCTCAAAGATTCTGAGCACAGATTTCTGTGTCCAAATTATTCACAGTGCTTAGAAAAACCATCTAAAACTTTGGAAAGCAGGTAGACACAGCACATGGCTGTATCCTAAGAAATCTATGTGAATTCGTCTTTGTCTATGATCCAAAGCTGGTCCACTGACTTCAATTTGAGCTGTTCTCCCAGCAAAGTGGCCAAGCTCTTCACAGTCTTCAGGTCTAGCATGAAGCTCCTTTTCTCCCTTTCATCATTTCTTGTGCCAGTTCCCCATTGCTTTTGGTGTATTTTGAGCAGCACTTAACCCCAGCACTCAGTGACACGCACTTTATCGCTGTAACAAAACGTTTCTGGTCTTGTGCAAAACAGAAGTAGTCATCTGTCTGGAAGTTGCCAAGGCTTACTACAGGTTGTCATGTAGAGTCAGAGGCTGAGAAAAGAGAACCTGTCAGCTTTACCTTGATAAGCCCATGAGTGTGAAAGACATGTCACATGCAATTTCCATTACACATATCATCAGGAATCCATGAGAAGCATGAATGAGTGGAAGGAGTCAGGCATTTAAAAAATTATTTACACTGGAGTCCTTGGGCAGTTCCAGGTGTGCCTGCTTTCCATAGGAATCAAGGGGATTCTCAAAATTGTTTTGCAAGATCAAAGGAATATCATCCATTATCAAGTGCATCAAAATAGCAACACAACATTTTCAGATTAACCTTCCTGTATTTCCCCCCCACCTCAAGCAAAAAATAAATTCTCTCACAGTAGGAAAGCAGGTTTAATATAATTAAAAAATGTTTTAGTGATTTTTTCCACTTATTTGGGACCATCTTTCTGGTTCACTTCAGAGCAGTGTACTACATCCTTGCCTTTTCCTGACACTGGGAAGTTAATCCACAGGTACAAGCATCCTCTCCCTTTGTGGTGTAGGAGCATTATGGACTGCTGGTGGAGTCAGCTTTCAGAGGATGAGAACACCAGCTGTCCTGACAATGAGAGATCAAATACGTGCACTGTGGCACCATTGCCAAGCAGTAGATGTCACACCCTTAAATTTGGGGGTTTTGTCAGATGAGCAGTCACAATTTAAAGCATTTTGTACCTCTTTTTGAACAGCAGTTTAATTCATACCTCCACCAGCACATAGTGGAAGAGGTCATGGAAAGAAAGCAGGCCAGGCAGTGGGCTAAAGCAGGTATTGCCCCCCCAGGCACTGTTCACCTGCCCCACTGCTGATTAAGGGCCATCATGCAGCCCAGCACTCTTCCTGCACCAGACATGAGACCAGCTAGGGGATTAAGGCTCATCTTCCTGAAGATGGATGTTTGGTATCAGCTGGGACAGACGCAAGGGCCATGCAGCTCAAAAATGTGCCTGGTTTTCAGGCACCGACTTAGTTTTAAAAGCTGATTGTACTTCGGGGAGGAAAAAAGCTTTTGTTACTTGCATTCACGCTCTCACACAAGAGGTTCTGCGTGTGGAAGCTGGTGGCAGCACAGTGTACTTGCACGGGTTAAAAATACTGTTTCACTTAGGAAAAATAATGTCCTTTTCAAACCTGCACTTAGTTGAACAAGCGAGGTAAGATGTATATAAAATCTTTCGGACAAATGCTACCCGTAGACAAAGTGTTTGTTCATCAATACGGTGCTAAAATAGCATCACTGCAGAAGGTCAGCAGCCCAGTTTCAAGAACTAAAGTCAGATAACGGGTAGTTTTGTAAGACAAGTAGAAGCAAAGTCAGCTTGTGTCAATCAGTATGAAAATGTAATTTAATTCAGTGCAACAGAAATCAATTTTTTTCTCCCAGGATCTAAGATAACCAAATATCACAGAGTCAGCTTAATTAGTTTCTGATATTTGTACAACTTCACCTTTAAACTCTGGAAAAAAACCCACAGTTCATGTGTTTATTCTTTGTAATTCCTTTCTGTTCTGCTTTACTGCTTGGAAGAAGGAGGCTTACAAAGCTTCACTGTGGCAATAAAATCTTATTCCAATTCAGACTTCTAGTTGGCAACCAGGAGATGGAATCAATGCTCCACCAGCTCCATCAGGCCATCTCTTAAGTATCACTAAAGCAAGCTCAACAAAAGAACACAGTGAAATATATTTTCTGTAAGAGAAATCTTCCTTCCCAGGGGGGAACTTTCCTTTGTTTTCTACCACCTAAACTGTTTTAATTCTGCTGCTGACAAAAAGTAAGTACCATTGTGGCTACAGGATTATTTTTCTGTCCCTATAATCCAGCAGGTAGTATAGGAGGAAGCGTCGATTTCAACCCTCATTTAATTAACACTATGTGCTCTAGACCACAATATGCACTTTTACAAAGCCATGCTCACCAAAGGGGGCTCCACAGCATAGTGTAGCTGTCCAGAACTGTCTTGGAGACTGTTGGCTGGAGAGAGGGGATGGTTGCTTTAGCAGAGTTAAGTGCTCCTTTAAGTGCAAAGTCATGATAAAGTGAAAGATGGAAATCTGCATGGCTGTGCATCATGCAGTGATAAAGAAGATTACAACCTCCAGTTCTCTTTAAACTTACCAAGGGCAATGGAGTGAGAGCTTAGTTAATCAGTCCTGAGGAATCCTTTCCTGCTATCTTTTCCATCAGCAAAAGAATGAAATCAGAAATTGTGAAGACGATTCATACCCAGGAAACAAAGGCATAGGAAGCTCAAAGTGCAGTTGATTCAACACAGCCTAATTGAAGCAGGCATTGCAGGAAACATTCGATAATGCTCTCTCACATTTCTTCTTTTTGAAGTGGCTGCATCCAAATTAGATAGGGTCTTGAGGTAAAACTGCTCTAAAACTGAAGGCAAAGATCTTGTCACTACCCCAACACACTGGGACAGAAGTCAGCCCTAGCATTCGAGGCAGGGTACATATGTTTAAAGTTTTATTGGGATCAGTGTAGTTTTGCATAACCAAGAGGTTAGTCCAAGAGGTGAATTTTTCCAGGAAATCTTGAAAATCTCAAAACTTACAAGGTTTATGCTTAATATCTCTGCAGATCTGACTTACAGAACAGGATAATTTTGGAGAAAAATACTTTGTGCCATAACGGGACTTTTGTTAGCAGTAGAATTAAAACAGTTTTAAGTGATGGAAGACAACGGAAAGATCCCCTCCAGGAAGAAAGACTTCTCTAACAGAAAACAGACTTCATTTTCCCTGTATTTCATTAGTTTAAAAATTGTCTTGTTTCAAACTGCAACTTTTAAAGTCCAGGATAATTTGTAGTGCACTAGCTTGTCAGAACTTCTGATTAGAGCTTGACTCTTGACTCAGGTCTAGTTTTGTCTTTTCAGCCTTACTTGCAACCTTCTCTTGCTATAACTTGCTGGGTAAACTACTCAGATTTCAACATTTTCCTGTATTGACTTCTCTCTTTTTATATCATTAATCTTTCATGTATACTGAAATTTGGCTGGACTCTGCTACATACACCTTACTTCATGCTACTCTCAGGGTCTGAATTAAAATTACAGCTTCTGTGTGGATTTTCCTTGGATTAGAAAGGCATCCCAAAGCTCTAGGATGTTTCACAGCTGGAGAAAAATGGTGTTTATGTGGGAGTGGACGATGTTCCTGTCAAGAGTTAATAACAGCATTAATTTCTGGATCACTGTGGCTGTACCCACATTTGGCATGGATCAGGGCCAAACATTTAGTGGCTGAGAGCAGAACTGACCTGTGAGATTGCTGATGAGACAAATATTAGCGCTTATTACATAATTGCTAGCATCTAATAATGATGAAAGAAAAAATATGCAGCCCATATGGAAGGAAGGTACAGACCACATCTGTCTGGGGCCTGCTGGTTTCCTGCACTGGTACTGTCTATGTTAAGATCCTGTGTGTATGGTGAAGCTTAGAGCAACCCCGGAGCAGCTTTAAATAATGTGTCCATTTCTAGTCTTGAGAATGAATGTGTTGGAAACAGCTTTCTCATAGTCTGCAGTTTCTAACATGTTAATCAGTCTGCCTCGAGACTGAGAGTGTTCAGTCTGATGTATCTGAAGGTAAAGAACAGGATTTTCTAAAGCAGTCGTGATTAATTTTGGTTATTTAGTAAGATGTAGCAAGGAATTGTCTAATTAGCAAATCTGAACATCTGATTCCCTGACTGCTCTTTGGTGAGCATGCAGGGCTGGTTTTTTGCTAGTGTTATTTCCAGTGTATTTTAGAAGACAGTTTTTATTTCGTTAACATGCACTTAGGTAATTCTCAGCTCACCATCCTGTTGTTGCTCTGTGGGATAGATGTATATACCTTATGGGATGCAAAAGGTGTTCTATTTTAGAGTGGAAGGGCAACAAGCAACCTACAGTCATCCTTCTAGAAGCTGGCAGTCACGCCACTGTCCCTTATGTTGCTGTTCCGAGAGAATTGGGTAGGATGTAATTCCCTTCATCTCACACAGAAATTACTTGGCCATGTTGACATTTGCAGCCCTCTGGGATAGCCCCAGCTACTGACCTGTTTGCTAAACACTAGTTCAGCTGTGTCAGTTCTGTCGAAAACTATTTCCTGGCATTTGTGTTCAGCTCACACTATTTTGCAATACCCCAGTCATGATGGTTTTCTTTCTTGAGGAAAATAATCACTCTACTTAGGCAATCGAAAAGCTGGGTGTTAAATGCCTTTCATGTCTTTTATCAGCACAGTGAGCCTGCCTTCTCTGTTGTGAGGAACCATTGCAGTTCATAGCACGCCCATTTGTCATGCTTCACATCTGCAGCCTGTTAGTGGGGCTGTTTCTGAGGAGCTGCGTGGCACAAAATGACCCCTGAACACTCTGGTCTGTGCGACTGCATTTATGCTTAGAAGCAAAATTCAGAAGCACAGTCTCTGGAGCAGCAGAAACAGCAACATCTGCCTTGGGCTGTGAGGGAAGCTGAGTCCTCAGAGACACAGAAGCCTGAAGCTCTTTCCTTCTGTCATTTATTCAACTGAAGTCACTGGGAAATTACTGAGGACAATACATCCAATTAGAGAGATCAGTTCTGCACCTCATGACAGCACTGTGCAGTAGGCATAGTTCCTTCAGTAGCAAGCAACAAAATTACTCCCAGGCAGACCTGCAATTCTTTGAATGACATGTGCTGCAAGCAGCATAGCCAAGGACTAGTCTTCTGTTTGCACAGCAGCTCTAGCTCTGCTAGATAATAATTCAGATTGGAGGGCTTTAGCTTTGTTCCTTCTGCGCTGTTGACATCTGTAAGCATCACAGGTGTCCCTCACATCTCTCCTGGTGAGAAGGTTTGAATAGGTGTTATGCCATTGCATTTCAGAGGCAGCTAATCCCATACACTTAAATGGTGCACACTCCAGGGAGATTCATTTGGAGCTTGTGTTTTACTGAATGAGATAAACAGACCTGAGATTCCATGATTCAACAAGACAGATAAAAGCACTGGGGCAGGGAAAACCTACAAAATTATATATGGAAATGAGATGAGTTTTATTTTTTTTTTTTTCCCAATGATTTTGAGCAAAACCATCCACAGTTACACAGCATGGAAAGAAAATACTGAAGGAGACAGAGTCTACTATCTGGATAGCAGACCAGAATTAGACTTGGGCTTGCAACCTGCTTAGAAAAAGCCAGTGGCAATCTGGGTTGCCTTTCCAGAAGAACCCTGGTGCACTCATTTCTCAAACGTTGTGCTGAGTCTGGGCATCGTGTTATCAGTAGGGAGAGGTCAGAGCTGAAAGAGAAAAAAATTGATGAGCAGATCGTTGACTTGGAATGAACAACTTGTACAGTATGAGAAAGATTAAAAGTACTAAAGTGATTTATGCCAGCTGAGGATCTGAGCTGGCTAGTTTAGTCTTGGCCACTAGCCAACCTAAAGGGTGAGAACAGAGCCCAGCGGTCTGCAAATAACTGAAGGCTATTAAATACCAAGGAGGAAATTAAATGATTTAATGAAGCACACAAAGGTGTAACTAGAAGTAGTTGGACTTAATTAAGGAAGGGAAAATTGTAAATGAGTATCCAGAAAGCTTCTTGCTAATGAAATATAATAGTCTGAAAATCACCTTTGCCTGAAACTTAAAACTGGGTGTGACAGAATACAAATGTCTTGAAGGTTGAGAAATTTATAGTGTGGTAAATTTATAGTTACTTGCAGCCTTGGGCTCAAATATGTGCATCTTACCTGTTGCATGCCATCATGGATGTTTGAGGGTTATAAGCACAAACCTGCTGTATTTTTTGCTGCCTTTAACGTGTATCTGCTCCTCTCGCTTTTGAAAAAAAAAAAAAAGCCCAAAACCCAAACCAACAAACAACTTTAACCCAAAACCAACTCTAACCTCATACTAAGGTATGCTTAGTAGAGAACTGGTTTTACGGTTAAATGGAGAAAAGCGATGATAACTATGTGGAAGAGTAGCCAGGACAGTCCTTGCCAAAATTCTCAGATAAAGATGTTTTCTGAGCTGTCTCAAAATTCTTAGAAAATGTTCTCCCTGTAGTGAGGGCAGTGCAAAGAGACAGTGCACTCCCAGGTAGGAGAGAAACTCGAGCTTGCCTGAAGCGTTCAGGTACCTCTGTGATGTAAAGAAGAGATAGAGAATTGTTGCTGCTCCCCTTGCATTAAAACCAGCAGCAACAGGCTAGGGGAGTGACACTTCCCTTTCTGAACAAACTGTGAATCAGTAGCTCAGATATTTGAGAGACAGAGATTATTCTGAATTTGCTAAAATGGCCACATCTGAATTTATTTCACAGCTCATTAGGGAGCTGTGTGTAATAAATTATGCAGCATGTTATGTTCAGCTAACCTGCCAGCTCCCTGGTTTGTTTTATGCTCTGGGTTTGCTGAGTATGAATAAGCGAACAGTGCCTATTCGGCCATTGTCTCATTGTGCAAATGACAGAGAAAGTGACTTGACAGAGGGGTTTTTTTTCTTTCCATCGAACCTAAAGTGGTTTCTTGCAAAGCTAGAGGTGATTTTTCTGCACTCTACATCCGTGAGGGCTGTTTCCAGTTGATAAGAAAGGATACATTAGCAGGAGGACAGAGCTACCTAAAGGCAGGAGGGTTTATTTTTCTTCCCTAATTGTTGCTCACAGGGATGGTTCCTCTCTTCCCAATACTTTCCACTGCCGAGTGGGCAGGATTTCCAGACAGGCTGGAGATGTCTTGTAAACCTCAAGGACATGCTGGACAGAGGCTCAGCCTCACCATTTTGCTATTCGCGTTGGGCTGTGTTTCATCTGTGTGCTGCACAGCACTGGGCAGAGGGAAAAGGCTTCACTTCACTTTCCATATGTAATAGCTGCATGTTTTGGTCTTTTTACTTGACTGTGCAGTCCCAGTTTGTTTTGTGGTCCCTGTGAGAAGGCACAGTTACTGATGTGGGGGATAGCAACAAAGCAAGGAGAATTTATTTATACTTTTTTAAACTAAGTCAGCTTTATAAAGAAGAGGGACTTTTTTTTTTTCCTCAGAATTTGAACCCTGTTGGCAAGATTTTCTTATTTTTACTTTTTTTTTTCCTTTTGTCTTTCACAGTTATTATCCCAAATAGGTCTCTGTAGAGTGAGAAGATGTTTCATTGACTTCTTTGGTGCTTCCTAGGAAAGAATAACTCATTACTGGAACTAGTAAAAAACCCCCAACTATATATATATGTTTGTAAGTCTAATAGTATTTATGTTTTCTCATAGCAAAAGCTTTTCATAACGAACAGGGAGCTTTGGGGAGATATCTCACTGTGGTGTGTTTCCATTTTCCGTCAGTACCACCCAGGATAATTTTTTTTTCACAGGCTAGCTGTTCCAGGACATAATGACAGCTGTGGGAGACTGTGTGGGGACAACTCCTGTTTTCTGTTCTGGCATGTTTGCATTAAATCTGGTCTAAACACAAAAACTATACAGATGGTCTATACCCATTTCCCAGTTGGTTTCATTAAATCAACTATATCCATTAATTTGATATGTATTTTAGATTGGAGAAGGCCTTATTCAGTGTTCCAGGAGTTGTTAAAAGGAAAAAAAAAAAAACCCCAGCAATTATTGGATACTCATATAAGGAGTGCCCTGTGAAAGAAAGAAGTATGTCTTTACTAAATCAGGTTTCGAACAGATACAAGATCGGTGCTCAGATGGACTCAGATTCCTCCATGAAGTAAGTCACAGCGTATACTTTAGTTTCCAGGCTGATGTTAAGGGATCAGTGCCTTTCACAGATACATGAAAGCAATACACAGGTGTTAAGGCACCTGAAACCAGTTGCTGCATTTTTAAAACCAGCCATTTCTAGCTGCTGGGGTGTGGCTGGCGTTTTGTTTGCTGGTATGGTTGTGTGGCAGGCTGGTTTGTGCACTGAGCCAGCATTTGGGAACTGCAGGCACCTTGCAGCAGGCAGGAGCTGAGAGTATAACTGGAGGGAGACTCTACCACTCCTTTGTTTGACCAGCTGTGGCCAGGGAAAAAATTGCACTCGACTTCTTTATATGTGCTCTAATGGCAAGTGCTCTGTTGGAGCCAGGCACTGGGGCTAAGAAACCTGTCTTTATTCCCCTATGCAACTGGTAACACTACTGAACAAGTATCCCCTCCACACACACACACCGCCCTCCAAATAACTCTGCAAACTTCTGATGTTTTCTGACACTGACCTAAGTAAAAGATAGAAACAATCTGCTCTGTGCAACAGAATAGAGGGATTTCCATTTTCTTGAAACCGTACATTCCACCTTAATTGCTTTCCTGTAATAATATAGTGATACGGTGTTGGCTTTGTATGAATAATTCAGGGCAGTAAAATGATAAAGTTATCAACAGAAGATGGCTTACAGTGATTATTTAATGCAGTTCGTAGATATTTCAAAGACAAAAAGATCTATCTCCAGGTGGAATGTGACATGCTACATTGAGGATGTGTACAAATGTATTAACTCTATTACTGGGGTAGAGGAAAAATAAGAGTCAGCTGAAGATAGTGAATAAAACATTTTTATATTCCCTGAATGTACGCTATCGTCTTCTAGTAAATAATGAACAAAAGGTCTTTGCAAAATTCAGATAATCTCTTGTGCAATTGGTACACTATATTTTATGAAAAGGAATGGGAAGGCTGGAAGAAGACACAGGGTTCTTTTCTGGTGAGGTGGTTAAAAAATGTGTCAGTATGTGTGTAGCAGCAACTTACAAGGGGGCAGATTTTATGGGTGGGCTGCACATATCAGAGTGTGCCGGGGCTTTGCAGTAGAAAACATGCCCTGTGTGCAAAAGCTCTTCTTTCCTCATTCCCCTTACTCCCCCCAGTCCCTGTGCTCTGCACGGTGTGGGAGCAGTGACCCAAACGAGCAGCTGAAGGCAGGTTGAAAACAAAACATGAAATGTTACAGCCCTGAGCTTCCAGGATGCAGTTGTGTTTTGTGCTGCCTCTCGAGCTCAAGCTAGTGCTGGAACCAGAGGAACTGAGGGAAACAACTTGTTGGAGCAAAACTCAGTGGCTGCTAAAATCTCCTAAGAGCTTCAGTTGTGCTAACGAATGTGAGCTGGGGTGAGGGGCAGCCCCAATTTCCACAGGTTCCCAGTCCCCGTGGTGGGGCAGACCTGCCCTTTTTGCCCACTCCGGAGGCAGTGTGGGCACAGTGGCACAGCCAGCCTGCTCAAGAACCTTGAGAACTGCTTGGCATAGCAGCTGCTGTGGAGAACAAAGACTGAAAAGATGAGGGCTTTGAATATTTAGGGATGAGTCTCAAGCCACTCTTAAGTTTGGACCACCGTTTGCTTTATGTAAATTCATGCAGTAAGTTCTGTTTACCCTTGGGAAGCACCTTGCAAGCACCACTAGAGATGTGCCCCTGAAATAAGCTTGAAGATTTCTCCTGTATTAAATTACCTTGTTAAATATCTCTCTCTCTCTCTCTCTCTCTGTTTTTTACATTCCTCCCTTTTAAAGTAAGTCAAAGAGGAATCTTCACTCTACAGTGTCAGAGAAAAAGAAAGAATTCTTAACTTAATGCTCTTGTCTCTTTTTCCTCCCCATTCTATTACTCTTTACACTATTCATTTACCTGTTTACTATTAAAATAACTATCTGATGGTGGCATTACTTGGCGAAGTGATACAGATATGCTAAGTGGAGTGTGACAGATGAATTCCATAATTTGAAAACCTGCTAGCTATGAGGTAGCAAGCAGTGTCTTTTTTTCTGTCTTTATTGACTATTAAAGCTCCATTTTGCAGCTCATACTGTTCCAGTGACATGGTTTTCCATGCCAAAAAGTCTTGGGGGTTTTTTTTATGAAACCAAAAAATCTTCCCATCTGTGTTCATGTGGGCTATGTAATAACAGGATCATTTGTTCAGACCAGAGAGAATAGTTTGTTTTGTTAAGAAAATGGCTTTTCATTACCTTCCTAGAATGTAATTTTTTAAATATGTAGATTAGAATCTTGCATATTAATTGCAGGGCATGCAAGTGCCATTGGCATTGTTTCAGCATACCTGTGCCAGAGCTGCTGCCGGCCAGGATGTGACAAGGCAAAGGGAAAGAGACGAGGTTGTATGAATACAGCTGGTCCGAGTGATCCTGATGGGAAATCTGACCACAAATACTTAATTCCCTTCTGTGGTTACTTTCTGCTCTAATTACTTTGAGAGAAGATAGAATGATTGCCTTTTCAATAAGCTGACATAGTTTCTAGATTGAAACTGTAAAGCATTTTTCTTCAGTGGAGGTTTCCATTTTAATGGACTAGGAGTGCTTACGAACTCAGCTTATCTCATTTTGGCTCACTTCAGTAACAGCTGAGGAGTAACTTCATTAAACATGTGCTGTGTGGCAGGGGAACATTGCTTTGCCAAAATCTATACTTATTGTGAAGTATGTTATTTTAACAAGGGAAAGCCAGGATTTCATTATACATTTATTCCCATAGTAAAGATAATTGTATTTGTCTCTCATACAGCAACTTTCATGGACCTTAATAAACACAAATTAAACTTAACCTAGCCATTTACTCTGCAGAAAAATGATAAATATCCATCTTTATAAATCAGTTCCCAAAGTAGGTTTTTACTTTATATGTGTAACTGCCCTTAATTGGATTGTGTGTGGTGAAAGTGAAAGGCCAGGTCTTGGTGTTGGTTACCGTAAGAAGCGTCAATAAATGTACTGGGGCTAACAGATTTATGCAGATGTTTCCATAATAAAAGGCTTGTCTGCAAGTGTTGGTGTTGGAATGGTGGCCTGGTCCTTCCCTGTCTGGTAGCAGGTGTTCCCATGCACTGCTCTGAGAATGGGGTAGCAACTGAAGTCCAATGGGAGTCCTGAGCCACAGGAAGGCTTTTTGTAGCTGAAATCTAAGGTGCGGTTTCTGATTATGTACAGCTTGGCTGGATCCCTGCCTACCTCTTCTGAGATGTCTGATAGCCCCAGGATTTCAGCCATGCAGTGACTAAAGCAGAGCAGAAAACAGAGCTTTCATTCCTTGTGAGTTTCTGGTGGTGGGCAGCTAGAAGGATATTCACAGAGTCCAACCTTAGGTATGCAATTCCACGGAAAAAGAAAGGGTTTTTTTCTCAGGCTTGATTCAGGTGCCTTGATTTACCCTCTGTTCAATAACTTTGTATGTAGGAAAGGTATGAAATGCAGTTTCCTGTGCTGGATGGTGTGAATAGCTGTATTTTATTAATTTCTAGGCTAAAATCATCTGAATGAGATAACTAAACTGAAAACTCTTTAAACCTTTTGTCCCATAAAATGTTACTATCTCTTTTAGATTTCACAATATTTCATTTTTTAAGTGCTTCATTCAGTTACTCTTAATCAAGGACATGAATGTTTTGGAGCTACTCAAGCAAAACCAAGTCTCTTCTGGTTGCTGCAAAGAGTTTCATCTCAGTTTGTGTTGTTTCAGAGCTCAGCCTCCAAGTCCCTGTCCCCCTGAAGGCCTTCAGTTTTTGGTAAGTTCCCTCTGGCCAAATGCCCAGTCCATGCTAATGCACTTGCTGTGATTTTCAAAATTCTGCCCAGATGGTCTTTTCCTCTGGAATAGTTTGAGATGCTCAACCTCCCATTTTCCTCAGGGGAGAAATATATAATTTAATTTGTGGGTTTCAGTAGTCTTACTAATGACTTTCTGCTTGTTCTGTTGTTTTTAAGTAGTTACAGATGCTTCACTGGAACTTTTATATTGTCCTACATTGTTTCCATCAGTTGTTGGATTTCAGGAGGGAGAGATGTAAACTGTGCTTCAGCTTCTTTGAGACAAAGCTGACAGAGCTATTGAAAATGAGGAGCATGCTGCTGCTGAATATTTTGCCTTTCTGGGTTGCATTTAGCAAGAGAGAGATGGAAAAGTATATTCATGAGAGAAACTACTGACTCTGAAATGCTTGCCTCTCAAAGTCCAAAGGGCATCAAGTAGGAAACCATTAACTTTTGGCTCAGAACTTGCCCTTTAGCAACACACAGAACATTATTAAAAAACAACCTTTAAGGATTTTGCCAGTGAAGTTGTGTGACTATTTCTTTATTACCATCTCAGCAGTGCTAACTCGAGGTGTGGGCCTGAGGAGCTCAGCCTGTCTCCTGATCTGAGAGTGCCAATGGCAATGACTCCAGCCTGTGCATCACCTACAAGAGGGGACCTGCTGGGCTCTGTGTGTAGCATTCCTGGGGCCTCTAGTGTTCTTAAAAACCCCTCTCTGTTTAGGAGTGTTTTAAAATGGTGTGCTGCTGTAGTTAGCATATAATAACAAAAATTATAAAAGCAAAACAAGTAGAAATTATTTAATTCTTGCCTTGTTGGTAAGCTGTGCAAAAGAAAGGTAGAAGACTTCTATGCTCCTATTCTGACAGTCTTTTTTACCCTTGAGAACTACAGCTGGCTGAAAACAGAAATGTTTTCTGCGAGTAACATCAAGAATTTTTTTTTTTTGGCCCTGTTCATTAAAGCTGTATTTTTATTCTTGATGAAGAACCAAGTAATTAAGTTTATATGGGTATTAGTCTGCTAAGGGAGTGCTCTGAAAGAACTATTTTGAGATGTGGTTTGTGGTTTTCTCTAGGTAGGTAGTGTCCTGTGCTTAACTGACAACAAGCTGACACCAGTGGTCAGTCAGCTTTGCTCTAAATGCCGTGAATTCAGATGTTCAATTAGAAACCTGAGACTAATACATAAACCTACAAAGACAGTGATCAAGTCTCTTTAAAAGTTTTTTTCCTTGGCTGTTGTGCTTTTGCATGCAAAATCAGCTTTTTTTTTAATGACACTCCTAGATCCTCTGTATTAACAGCAGTAACAGCAAAGCAGGTTCCTTATTGGAAAAGAAACTTGCAGGCACAGCCAGTTGTTCCTGGGGCTGACATACCACCATGAGCTCAGGCACAAAGACCTCTAAACTGAATGGACTCAGGTACAGAATCTCTGGTGCTTGTGTGTGATTTGGTCTCAGGGGAAAGCTGCATCAGAAAGCAGCTGGAGTCGTGTGTTTTCCTTAGCAGTGGTGACCACAGCTGTCTGCAGCTCTGCAGAGAAAGAGGGATGCTGTGAAGGCACAGTGTGGCTGTCACACGCACAGAATCAAAGACCGTGTGCTTCACACCTCAATGTCCTTTCAAATGCAGGCATATTCCAGCCTCCTGCTGGAAGATAGCACAGGTAAGCCAGGGTTCTTATTAATATAAAAACAACCCACTGCCCCCCCCCCCCAAANTGTGTTTAGCACTTTTTAATTACTGGTGATGAGGGTGGAGGGTAAAAAAAAAAAGAATTTATGTATCTCATCAGATTGTCGGACTAACAATAACCGCATCAAGTCCCACTAGGAAGCTGTGGATTTTCCCTTCCCACCATCTAATTTTTAGCCCTGGAAGATAGCAGATGTGATACTGAATCTTCTTTCCTTTTACCCTTGTATATGAACTGCACCTTCAGCCTTTTAGAGTACTTCCTACAGCTGGATACAGAGAGAGGGCGTTGTTTCTAACCAGGGGCTTTATTTTACAGTGTTTTTGAAGCTGTCTGTGGAACTGAGTTGCTTTCTGCTACAGGAACTCATCTCATGGGGAAGCATGTTGATATCTTACCTATAATCCTCCAGTGTTGCTTCCCAGACTGTTAAATGTCAGGGCTCTCCTTGTCACATCTATCTCTATGACCTTGCCCCCAAGATGGCTATGGAAATTGCAGGAATGCCTTACAGAGACAGTTGTCAGCCTAAGAACAGCATCAGCTTTTTTTTTTTTTTAATCAAAGATAATTTTGACAGCTGGATATAACCACACGGTGGTTGTCTTGACTTTGTTTGCAGGCTGGTCGCAGTCATTCCTGACTGGGAGCTGTTAAACTGGAGCTCAGACTCCAGAGGTGTTGAGTGACATGCTGTTGTCCTCGTGTGCCAAGCAACAAGTGCTGTCTTTTGGCAGCCTGAGCTCGCATATCAGTTCTGTCAAGGTTTGGAGTCCACTATGGCTGTCATTTGCTTTGGCTTTGCTTGTCTCTGGAGCCAAGCTCCTTATCACTTATCACTATTAGTTGTCACATGCTAACTAGTATAAGCTGCATCAAGCCTCTCTGCTTTTGACTTGCTACAGGACAAGGGAGACCTGTGCATTGTAAACCTCACACGAATTAATGCATTCTTCCTTGCCAACTGTGCTGGACAGAAGAACATTTTTTATGTTAAAATGCTTCTGTGCCAGTGTTGGTGTGATAAAACAAAGCATGGGTAAACCGGGATATGCCATCAAGAAAGAGCCAGGTGGAAAATGCTTTCTTCACTAGGAGTGCAGGTGTTTCACGAGAAGCCACAGAAGCATTTCTGGAGCTAGCAGCACCATTTTCCTTGGAGCTCAAGCTTAACATCCTGTTGTTTTCAACTTGTTCTGGGTTGCCATGTGGTATAATACCCTTACAGAGATGAAATGCACTCTTGTTTGTGTCTGCGCTTTTTTCTGATAGTCAACAATGGAAGAGAGGGTAGGCCTTGAGCTGACATGGGCTCCATCCTCTTGTGCATGGGAGGATGTGTGCTGAGGTTCATTATGTCTGTGGGCAGCTATCATGTTTAGGCATGAGCAAAACTGGCTTGTGAGAGAGCCAGCTCTCATGGGCCAGCATGACACATGTGGTTGTGCTACTGGGCTCCCCATGGAGCCACCACTTTCTGTGGTTCTGTCAGCATCCCCTGGATTTCCTGGTGAAAGGCAGATTTTATTTCAGGGCGTGGGGTGGCTCCAGGTGCTGTGAGGATGGCAGGTTTGATGAGGTGGTAATCCTGAGCACATGAACCTTCTCATTTTGTGGCAGTAAGTCAGTGGCATTTCCTCCTAAACCTGCTGCCAGCAGAACTGCCTGGCTGAGTGCTGCTTCCCATGCTGGACTAGACCCCAGCAGAAGAGTGATCCGTTCACAGGTGAGACTTCTTTCTGCTTCTGAGCTGTAAATAAGGAATGGGTTTCTTGCAGTGCCTTAAATATGATAGATTGCGCTGTTTTAGACACTCCTAGTGAGGAGAGCATGGCTTTTATGCAGGCTTGTCAGAAATAATGGTCAAAACAGAAGGCACTAACACAATCTCCAGATTGGGGCAGAGTCACTTTTTTTATCAGGGTTGTTACTGGGGATGGAAGTAGTCTGGGCACAGAAGAGTCTTAACAAGAGAATGATTTTTTTTTTTTTTTTTAATTCTTTCTGATGAACATGCTTCCTTGTTTTTTTCTCCCCTATATTTTGCTTCATAGAAACATTTTTCAAGCATTTCAAGCTTGAAAAAGCCTAGCACTGAACAACAGCTCTAATGAAATAAGGTCCTTTTTTGTTTACTTGTCTAATTCCAAGTTTCCAGTAATTCTACTATTTCTCAAAATCATTCAGCTTTGAGAGAAAAGTGTCAAAAGAATATTTTTCAGTTACAAAATGATTGTTAAAAAAGACTGATAATTTAGCTGAAGGACTGAGACTGAGTATTAAAAATGTCATAATAAATGGGAACTTTTCTGGAAACTTGAAAGTTTGTGAAAGAAGGAGGTTATGCTGACAGATGTTTCAGAAACATAATTAATGAAGGCCTGAAAAGAAAAAGACTGAGAACAATTTGGCTTCTTGTATGAGAAGAAATACCACGTAACATTTCAAAAGCAATGAAAGACCAATCACCCCGAGAACTTCAGACAATAAAGAAGGATTGTAAAATAGGAGTTAGGTTTCTTTTTGTCATTATAAACTTTTAAATGTATCTCTGGATAGAACTGTCTGAAAGACCGTGATTATATTTTTGTGACAGTTACTGAGCTTTCAGGATTTTATACATTCTACATTAGCAAACAAGAGTTTTTGAATATTTTAATGTTGAAATAGCTTCTTTAGGAATCCGTAGGTGTTCTAGTCAAGGTTGTTCTTCCCTCCTACTGGTCAGAAATTATTAGAGAGACCAGATTGTTCTGAACCTCAGAATCTTTTCATCCAAATGAGTAAATCATTTTAAGTGCTTCAGTGTCACTGAAAAATGCATATTTTAACAACATTTTTTTTCCCTGAAACTCCTCCAAGTGACTCCAACTACATCTTGCATGTAATAGTTTTGCCCAAATGAAAGATGCACCTAATCTCAGCTGTAAGAACATGGATTTGCCAGTTCTGTACTGCTGCCGTTTGTGAGAAACGGCTTTGCCTTACTGTATTTCTTTTCATTATCCTTACTTAGTGGCTGATCAGCTTCCAATAATGTGGTTACTTGATCTTATCCTGTGAAATTACAATCCATTATCTCATCAGGGTATGTTCTCAGAGGGGATTTGAAAAAATGCTGTCAGTAATACCTACACTCAGTAGAAATTAAGTGAGGGCATGGAGTAAGCAGCACTGCTGCAAAGTGCAGGGTATCAGCACCTATCCTTTGTTAATCTGCTCAGCCCCTTCTCTTTACGCTGCATAGCGACACAATGACATAAAGCCATGATGAAACACATGGAAACTTGCTGTCTGCCCATGCTTTGAGGAGCCTCATCCACCTAGGTGCTGCCTTGTTTGATAGCTTTGCTGCTGGGCTGAGGCTGACAGGGAGCTCATCCCAGTGGCTTTCCTCAGGTTAGCAGTGGGACGTGAGAGTGCACAAAGCCTGTTGTGAAAAGCTGAAATAAAGCCAGACTTTTGTAAGTCAGTTTGTAACCTCTGTTAATTGAGGTGCCATTTTATTAGGCAGAATTGATGATGCAGTAAGGGGAGTCACACTACATTAAGGCAAGTGTATGGAAGCACTTATTGCCACTGAGAGGCAAAAGCTGCTTGAGGACACGCTAAAGGATGAGTGTAATGCTGTAGGGAAAATTTTGCAGGTAAAGGTCAGTGGAGTTTTCTTTAAAAGTAGTTCTTGGTCAAGTTTGGGAGACATTTCTTTGATTTCTAATATTGCTTTCTAATCTTTGCCTCAAAGAAACACTGGGGTACAAAGCATATCACCTGTACAAGGACTTAAACACATAGAGCGTTGAAGTCCTTGTCTGCAAAATGCCAAGACTAGCTTAAAAATTATAGACTTTTTTTTGACAGGAAAAATAAATCTTTTTCCTTAGACTTTTTCAAGTCAAGCTTTCAGATGTCCCTGTGTGTTTAAAAGGTCTACACATTTACCTGAGTGAAAGAGAATGACAAAATATATGTTAAAAAAAAGACTTTTCACATAGCATTTCACATAGCCACGTATTTCCAGATGCATAGGGGAGAAGACCATCACATGCCTCAAAAAATGGAATAGCACAATTTCCACTGTTTTCATGTAAACAAGAACTGAAACTTCACAGCTGTAAATATACTATTTAGTGTCAGTGACCTTAGAAGACTGGTCACCTTTGAAGACTCATTTGGATCTCTTCACCACCAGGAGCATCTTCTTGGGCTTCTTCCCTATTACAATCCAGCAGCTGCCTGTTACAATATATCCTGCCCATCATCAGATTTGAGTTCTGTATCAGGCTGTGCTTATTTTGGTGGAGAAGTAGGTGTGTGTTTGTGTGCTGCAGGGGCTGGGAGTGGAGGTTTCACTGTGTACTGCTTGCAGATAGAATTACTGTGCCTGTGTTTCAACTTTGCTTATTTCCCTTGTGTCTCTCGTCGATGTCTGTGGGGGATTAAACAAACACGGGCTTTGGATTTGATTTGCACTGTGAATTTGCTTCTAATTGGCACCACCCACACCAAAGTTTAAAGTCAATATTTTAGTTTTCGAAGTCAGAAGGATAAAGCCAGGCTACTACAGTGAGATTTTAAACAGCTGACAAAACATCATTGCTCTGGTCAGTGGTAAAAGCTCCTTCAGGGACAAGGTGGGCACTGGAGATCCGGGGCCCTGTTTGCAAGCTGCTCCTCTGACTCTCCCTTCTCACAGCCTCTGAAAGATGTGGCCTGAGGCTTGTGGCTTTTGGCCATGTAATGTTTCCATTGCACAGTTCACAGGGTCAGAAAGGTTGTCATCCTCTGCTGAGGAGCCCTGCCAGTGTAGCTGAAGAGGAGAAACATGGGTGTGTATCACTTTTATCCTGTCCCCTAGCTGGTGAGGTTTAGTTCTGACTTCAGCATTATTTAAAATAGCTTTAGGATTGTTTAGTGTTAGAGTGAGAACACTCTCCTTCTGTGCCTTTCTCTTGTCCATTACTTATTTGTTAAGAGGCCTAGCTTCAAGAGAGAAAATGAAATGACCTGAGTAGTTTTAGTAGTAATGCTGTGGAGCTGCTTCTAAGTGGCATTTTTGTGTGCATGCATGTTGATAGAATGTTTTAAATTGATTTTCTGTCTTCCAAGGTAGGCGCGTGCAGGCAAAGAAATGCCAGAGGTTCATGCACGGTGTTTTTTTGTTTTGTTTTTGGTTTTTTGGTTTTTTTTTTTCCCTACCAGCCAGGCTCATGCTTAAATTTCTGCAATGCTTCAGAAATACATTCTAGCTGTTTTTCAACTGTTATGGACAGCAGAATCAAACCAAATATTTAAATTCAGTAGTTCCTCAAATAATCTGATAAACCTATTCCTAAACTCTCTGCCAGATGAAGCCAGGAGCCAGACACACAAATTATTGTTAGTGTTCTTCCAAACGTGGAAATTAGACCAGGTTCCTAAATCCTTCCTTGGATAGCTTAATAAAAAGCCACTGGAAGAACAGCTACGCTCCTGCCTGGCCCTGAAAACATGAAATCCAAGACTGAAATGGGGAGATGTGAACAGTGCTGGTTAGATCAGGCACAATACCAAGTGTAAGGGCTGCACAGCTGCTAAACAAGGTGTGAGGCCAAGGGCCACGTGAACACATTGGTTCAGATCTCCTTCCCCAGCAAGACAAATGGCAGAATCTCCAAAAATGGGACACTAAGGTAAGTGTGACCTTGGCAATCTGCTTTGGTTTAGATTGCGTGACCTGTGGTTCTGGACCCCACATACTTTGGGCTCTGGAGTTCTGTGTCTTGGGGGCCGAGCCTGTGGGAAAGGAATAACCCTGGATCCACCAAGCATTCAAAGTGTGTGGGATAAAAAAGTGGCATGTGAGGGGCTGCTGACAAGCATCCAGACTGACAGAGGTGACCCTCTGCTGCTGACTTAACAGCTGACATTCTGCAGGCTGAAAGGATATGATCAGTTCTCCGGGGAAGGAGGAGTTCAAAACACAACCAGAGATGAAAAGGAACTTCAGAAGCGCCTTAAGGCCCCAGCTGAGATCTTTTGAAATCCCTTTGTGCCAGGCTGTCTGCAAAATGCACGGTGCAAGAGAGCCTCACACAGGGAAGGCATGCAGAATAGGAAGGGAAAAGCAGGAAAACCAGCAGTTCCCTAACACCTCACAGGAAATCAGTATCATAAGCAGAAACTGAATGCTAAGTCTTAGCCACTGACCAGTGCATTGTTATGCATTTTGTCATGACCAGCAGGGGCTGATGCTTGTTTCCAGATAGTGATTAGAAGGCTGCAAAAAGTCTTTTATAGGTGTTCCTTTTTTTCTGAAAATATCAGCAGTTCTATTAACCAGAGGTGATGGCCAGGCTGTGTGATTTGGGAGCAGGCATTTCCTGCCTCCTCGAAAAAGTGCCTTTTGGAAGTTTGGCTTGACCAAGTTCCTGCCTGTCTCCAAAACAGCTCATGTGAGCTGAGTGCCAAGTGAGGAGAGGAGGCAGAGCCACACTTTGAGAAGAGTGATGCCCATTCTTGCAGCCCCTCAAAAATATCGGCCCCTTATATGGCCTGAACTTCAGTGCGAGTCAAAGCTGTCAGAGATGATTTAATTCTTGCTGAGTGCTCTTTGACTCCTCTCAGAGTCCCAGAGTGAAGCTGAGGTCAGGGGCTGGGCAGCTGCTGGCTGCTAGCCCTGCCACAGCTCTGGGGACAGCACCTCATATCCGTGTAATGCAGATCAATAAATCTCACCATAGGGCTGATTGCTTGTCCCCATGGGCTGGGACTGCCCATCTCCAGTGCTGAGGATCGAGATGAAATACAATAACGGCATTGAAAGGAAATATGTGCCTTCTGTCCAGTAATTAATGTTTCCCTTCTATGTGCACTTCCACACAGAATGGGCTGGATGACTTCACATCGAGCTGGAACACCCAAACCCATTGATGCTGTTTCAAGAAAGTGCAGCACTTTTTACAATAATGGCAAAATCAGCATGGCTTTCATGCATCTCCCTTTTAGAGCTTAGGTTATCAGTGGTAACTCTATCCCTGATAATTTTTGGTAGAGTAGCTCTCATCTACCTTATACGCAAGCATTGTGTTTGCTGCAGTCTAATCCTAAATCCATTAATACAACAGAGGGAGGAAAGGGCCAGTCCCCTGTAGGGAAGCTCTCCTAATTTATGTCAGCAAAGTGTTTGGGTCTGTAAAGATCGTTGTTCATCAAAATATTGAAATTGCAAATGATTAGCTTGGATTGAAAAAAATGGAAGGATATTTTTGTAAGCATTTTCCTGGAATTGGTTCAGATATTCAAGCATTCATTGGTCAGTAATAAAATTCTGATCATTTAAATGTCTGCAGTAAATCAAAAGCTTTTTTTCTCAGCAACAGCAGCAGCTCAGATGTTATCCTTTTAAATGTTATAAATATACCCACAGTAATGACTGTAACACCAGTTCCTTTACATACACAGAAATTAGGCTTGATGATCAATATTATTCTTTGTGGCTTTTGAATTGAAATAAATTTAGAAATTTATTTATATATGCTTTTACAGCTCACTGATTCATATAGATCTTACAGCTAAAAGGGGATATTGTATCAGTTTGTCTCATCCCTTGTACAGCAGTTTGTATGGTTTCTTTGTAGTAGCCTGTTCAAATAAGTGTCTTTTGCACTTGGATTTTAGGACCTGTGTGTTCTGTGGTCTTTAAGTGGCTGTTTTTAGCAAGCCTCTTACAGTAAGACAATAATTTGTCATTCTCCCTGTTGTGATTAGCTTATACCAAAATTTCTGCTTGCTATATTGACTCCACCAAGGTGATGGTTCCTTGAACCCCTTTCATTTAAACTCAGACACAGGTGAACTTCTTTGATATGATACAATCTTGTTAAAGCCAAACTGGGTTTTTCCTTTAGATGCTGACTTGTTCTGCACCAATGGCAAGACACTAACTGATTTCAGTATAGTCAAAATTTAATCCTGTTTTTTGTAGTAGGGGATCGATATTGTTGTTCATCTGCATTCCCACGGTCAGGGCTTTTCAGTAACAAATCCAGTGAAGGCATTCAAAGGCTGAATGACTGCATCAGGAAGCAGTGGGGACTTTTCTCTCAGTCTAAGCTACTCCAAAGTTTTTAATGTCATGTGGGCATAAAGCATCTTAGCTATGAGTTTGGGTTAGATTCTTTAGTCAGAACCACTGGCTGAAGAACCATAAATAAATTCAACTGTCTCTTCATATTGAAATAGTTTTGTTATTTCAAATGCCCAGTTCTGTTAACATTGAGCTCAGACCTGTCCACAAGTTCAGCCTCTGTTAGTTCACTGTTTTCTTCTTCTCTGTCTTTGCCACGTTTATAAGCAGGACATGTTTCATGTATGCAGTCTTGATTTTCCAGAACTTAAACACATAAAGAACTTGATAGAGGATGGACCATTCCATTAGGAGCAACTAGTGTGGAAATTGCCTTCTTTTGGGGGTCCCCCTCACTCTCCTTTTAATTCTTGGAGCAACTTACCAATTACTTTCTCTGTTATTCCATAGAGCTTCCTGTCTCTAGACAGGAAGTAGTGACCACTAAATTTTCTGTAAATTATAGCAGAATCAAAGAAAAGAGACCTGTTCTGTTCCCATGTTGCATCCCAGAAGAGGGTATTAGTTGTGTGGTGACTTTTACCTTGTGGAAGCTTTTTTCCACTTAATTAATTTCCTCAGTGTAACAAGCCCATATGATTTTATTATAGTGATTGTAGTTTTCCTGAAATTTTACCATGGAGAAATGTATTCAGAATTTACTCTGTGGAAAGAGCTGTCTCCAGAAACTCATGGTACCCTTCTAACACTGTAATCCTGGGCAGCCCAGGGAAATTAAGGGAGAATTTCAGGTTGGAAAAGTGTTGCTAGTTCTATTAAATTAAAGTTAAAAAGCCATACATGGAAAAATGAAATTTAAACAAGGCTTGGGGAAGCTGCTTCAGAGAAAATTTGTTATTTTATGTAATTTTTGTTTTACCATTAAAGCTACTTTTGTTTTGTTGCAGAATCACATTGCAAAAATTGTCAGGAAGGAATAAAAAAAATAGTGAAATGATCCAAGCTCTGAATGAATGCCTTTAAGGCTATAACTTCCTTTCCTTCAGTTGACTTTCCCTGGCAGAACTGTAAGGAAAGCTCTACCCATTAAATACCAGAAAAGCCATAGTGCTAAAACCAAGCAGATACTTGCAAGTATCCCCTAAATTTTGCTGATGAACTCATGGTATTTTGTTAGTAGACATTTCTAGAATAGATGACATCTGATGATGATGATGCTAGAATAGGTGACATCTGTACCTAGACATGTGTGTGTACATGGCCATTTTAAACATCTGTCTCAGTAGGTAGCAGTGGAATTTACTACATTCATTTCTGATGGCCCCTTTGGGGCTCTGGAATTTCAGGATCTGATATCTGCTAATAGGGAATCTCTGGATGTCCTGTTTCAAATGCTGGTTAAAATAAAATGAAAAAAAATAAGAAAGCAGCAGCAGCACCAATGCAGCACATCATGACAGCAGATTAAATATAGACATGGATTACAGGGCCATTGTTTTCACTCCTGCTAAATAAGACAGTACACTTAAAATGGAATGCCACTTGACCTTTTGTGTCTCGTCAGTCTGTGACTGTATTTAACTGATGCAGGGAGGAAACATTTTCCCCTGGAACTGTCCCCTGTTGATATGACGATCGCTGCTGCTGGGTCACACCATGCTCAAGAGACAGAATCCCAGCACTCCAGAACACAGGAGGCATCTCGCAGCCCATGGAGGAGCTCTGTCCATGTCTCACAATGACTCACGCTCTTTTTTCAGCTTATCTCAGCTGGTGCTCTCTGCTGGCCAGATCAAACCATCACCAGCGCTCAAACATTCAAAAATCACATACTTTGAAGTAGAAATTGTTGATGTGCAAAGCAAGAAGCAGATCTGCATTGTGGACAAGGTGAGTGCATTATCCCAGCACGCTGGGGGTGTGCCTGGTTCACACAGAGCCAGTTCAGGGACTCTGATTTCAGTGTGTTGTGGTCTTACTCTGTAGTAGAAGTACTTTCATTCCTTTCTCTGGGAGACACTAAGAATTCCTTGTAAGTTACAACCCTGGGCTGTTCTTCTCCAGGATTTTTACAAATAATCCTACCCTGGTTTGTTTTAGACCTCCTGGCTGCTCTGTGGACTCAAAGTTATGTCCTTAGGCTGACTCTTGACACTTAGATTACACTGTTTCAGAGCACGATACTTAAATGTTTGTTTCAGAATGGATTCTCAGTTTTAATACATTTGGAAAGCTTACCATCTCTGCAATGCTATGAGTACTTGCTGGTATCTAAATGTACTCAGCTGTGCCCTGCTTATTAGATTGAACCTGGCAGTTAAAAAATTTTTTTGGTTTAGTCAAAGGGTCTTAGCTAAAACAGGCGTTTTGAGTTTTTGGTTTGTTTGTTTGTTTGTTTTAATAGTGTGAGTAAAAAAATACAATCTACAGCCAAATTGCATAAGTAGGATGAGAGGACTGAGTAGGAAGGAAGTTTATGAACCCATAAATAACAGCTAAAAAAATGCTTCATAAATATTTTCATTGAGGTTTGTGTGATTCATTGTCCCTCAGTGAAAGAGTTGGTCTCTTGCATGCCATGAAAACAGGAATCCTAATCTATTTAGCCTATGGAATTTTTCAGTAACTTAGTGGAGTTTTGAGACTTACTGTTTTTCTAGGAAAAAAATTCCCTTATCCTCATTGGCAACAGCTGGAACAGGTAGATAAGTTTGCTTCAAATGTTTAATGTAATTCCTTTGAAATATGCAGCGTGGAATACTACCAGATTTCCAGTGTTCTTGATAATTTAAAGGGTGGTTTTGCAAATTGTGTGCCTAGTTAATGTCTCATTTGTCCATTCTGAATGGGGCAAAATATTTTTTGCTATTTCTTCTAATCTAGCCAAAGAGGAAACATGCACAAAAAGGTCAAACAAATAGGATGACTATTAATAACAGTTTTGATGATAGTGTTCACATTACTTTATTGAGTGATATTTACACAGTTGTTAGCTTATCTACATACATTTAGAATTAGGTTTTGATCAAAAGAAAGACTAAGTCTGTTTCTTATCTTGAGCTTTCCTATAGTGTCATTAAAAGAAATGTAGTACAGAAAGAGCATTAGGCAAAGAGCCACGTTTCAGGAATCTTTCCATGTTGCTGGGATGATACCAGACCTGTGTCTCAATCTTTATTCTGAGTTTTTCTGACCCTGAAGATTTTCTACACCTCCTCCAAACTATGGACTCTGCTCCTGTAGCGGTGAAAAGAGAAACATAAGTGGTGATTGCTAAGTACTCTTTATCCAGAGGTAAAATACACACAGGGTAGCAATAACAGCTGGAAATCTCTGCTCAGAAACAGGAATATATGTTCAATTTACATGGCCAGCAGCATTAATTTTTTTTTTTTTAGTATTTTTGGCACAGTACCAAAGGATTGGTGCAAGTACAGTACAAGGCTGTGATTTCCAAGACTGCCTAAAGAATTTGGTTTCTGAATGCTCATTCACCTGGCAGTTTAAGTCCTCTTATTTGCTGTGATAATCCCTTCCTAAGTGAACCCTGAGGAACAGATGTTGAGTTCCTTGCTTCCGTGAACATTTGTTAGTATTGGTGAACTTAATTTCAGTTGGTTATTAGAGCAAACAAGAGACTGTTGTGCTGGATTATGCATAATTTTCTGTTTGATTAAATATAACTGGTACAGGCCCAACATGACACTTCTAATGCCTGTTTTCTGTTTGTAAGACAGTTATGATTAACTTAATTTCTCGGGTTTGCATGTAATTATTGCTTGTCAGAATAGGAGAGAATAGGAACCATAGATTTTAAAATATATGTATTTAGATTCTTATTGCATATTGCTAGTGGTTCAGAATATTATGATTTAGCAATGCATTTGTAACATTCTCAGATAAATCTAAAGTGACAAACTGCATTATAAAGGCAGAGAGAAGAACCCTTTCTTTCTCCACGTAACAGAAACTCAGGCAGAGTAATTCAATGCTTAATGTTACATGGTTAAACACCAGGAGCTGCTTCCAGAGGTTTCTTTTCTAGAAGACTCTTGCATGTGCCTATGGATCCCATTTAGATTAGTGGGAGCTCTGTAAAGTCTGCGAAATTATGGCACATTTAACTAGTTCCAGTATTTAGCAAGAAATTGTTTCCTGTCCTCAATGCAGTGTCAGGGATTTAGAAAAGGTGTGTTTGGCTGTGTGATCTTGAGAAATCAGTTGGCACCAATCCAAGGTTTTGAATCCAGATCATTTAATTCTCCATCTGGAAAAAGAAAATAACATTCTTTCCTTTGGTTTTCTCACCTATCTTATACTTTTGGGAAGAATCAATCACTTATATTAAGTGGTTATTATAAGTTCTTGATTGTCTTTAACTTCAAGGAACAGAATAAATACATATTTGTCTGTTTTTAAGCCTTTAAAACACATTCACATCATATTGCAGATTTTTCCACAACCAGGAAAGGCAGAAAAAAATACTGAAAGGGAGCAGAAGGAGAGAAAAATCCCAGACATTTTGGTCCCATAGTCATCTCCTGCAGGAGCTGGGTATTGAAGAAAATTACCTAATCTTGCAAAACTTGAAGTAAAATTCACACGAGTCAGCAACACTGGCAGTTTATTTTGCACACACACGCTGTGAACATGAAATTCTTTAGAGGAGTATCATTTCTTTTATTCAATATTGTCAACCTGCTCTGGGTACTTTCTCTGCTATGGATATGACATTATGCAAGTAGTCTGATGCACATGAGCTTTTCCAGTGAGTTACTTAAAGCATTTAGAAGGGAAATAATAGCAGTGTGAGATCTTTTCCCCCAGCTTTGCTCTTGGTACAGAAATTAATTCTGAGGTGATGTGCCATGGAGAAGAGGCTTCTGATTTTTGGGGATAGGGAGGGAATGGGGGAATCACAAACCTGCCTCACTTTTTTTTTTTTTTTTCCCCCCAGTTATTCTACAAAATGTCCCCAAACATTGGAAGTCTCCAAGTGGGGAAAGTTAATTTAAACTTAGGCTACAACTACCCTGAAAAGCAGTAGACAGATGCTCAGAGGAGGTTCCTTGGGACTAGGCACTGGAGTTTTGAGGAGGTGTACGAGCAGCCTCCTGCTCCACGTACTGCCCATGACAGGACAAGAGTCCAGGTGTCTGGGTCAGTTTGCAGGACAACATCCTGGGTTTTCCTTCCTCCTTTCCCTGCTCCCTGGGGAGGCAGGCCCAGGAGAGGATGTCTCTGAGGAGAAAGGTGCTTACCCAAGCAGCCAAAAGCCTTACAAGGGCTGGTGCCTGAAAACCACAATTAGGAAAATTTAGCCAAGGAATTTGGCCATTATTTCGACAGTCAAGAGATGGTATGTAAGATTTGAGTGTCTTGTGGGCCAGTCTTCAGCTCTTTAACATGCACATCAATACTGCATTTGTGTGAAGATTTCTGTAGTTGAAACATGAATCATACTGGTTTCGTGCTCCATGAGTGAAAGAAGTATTTAACAAGGAATAAATCTCTTCTTTGGCCAGTGTAAAACAGCAGGTGAGCCTAGATGATCAAAAGTCGCTTTTTTCCTTGCAATTTATTAATTTGTATGGATGAAATTCCTATCTCTGTGTAAAGAGGAAAGCATGTAATTAGTGATTTCTTGTAAGAAATAGTTTCAATTAAAAAACATCACAAAATGTCTAAAGATTTTGCCTTCTGTATTGCTTCCAAAAAGCCCCAGAAAACAGCAGAACACACAAAAACCATCAAGTCTTATAAATGAAAGAAAACAATTCCTTTTCTTATTTTTTAACAAATAACCCACTATTTTTTTGCCACCCACAACTTATGAAAAATACATAGCTACTCAAAAACTGTTTTGCTCATACATAGTTCCAAAAGCCTGATGTAGGTTGGTTTTAAAGTTATCGATGTGCAGTGATTTGATTTATAAATGCTGTTAAGGCAACTCATAACTGTTTCTTTTATAGCATTCATTGTATAATATTTTTTTCTTCAAATTAACTTGTAGTAAAATGTATTTTCCCACAAACATAGTGCAATGTAATTAACTTTGCATGAGCTGCTTTTAAGGCGGAAAGTGTCACACAATACAGTTTTTACAGAATAAATCACCTCTGGGGAAACCAGCAAAGCTTTTTCCCCTCAAAAGCCTCAGAGCTCAGTAGTTTTGTGCTGAACGATTCTGCAAGTTAAGTTGTAAACTGAGGTGGAAACTCAGGTTTTGGCTATTATGCAGTGACCCTCCTTCTCAGAACACTTCCTAAGGCCTGCAGAAGAGAGCTTGCTCCCTCAGATGTGCAGGAAGAGCCTCTTTTCTTCATGTGTCGCAAAGATAATGCAGGCTATTTTCCTACTGTTCATTAAACCAGCTCTCTATGCCCCGCCCAGTGCCTTCTCCCACTGAAATCACTTTGCAAAACCCACTTGGTGATAGTTAGATGTTTATGGTTGACAATACACACTGTAGGAACATTTAACTATATGTTTGTGAGTGTAGGCATGCTGTGCAAGGCCCACAATGAATGTCATGTGAATATTGTTATTTTTAGTGAATTAAAAGGCCCTCACATAGACACACGTCTATGCATCATCCCAGTCACTTGTACATACACAACACTTCTTGCAGATAAATATCACAGTGTGTATATCACTACATCTTTTGTCAAAGATGAATTAGGGCTAATTCTGATTGCTCTGAAAGGCCTGTCTTTCTCTGAAGGAGTTCATAAACATTTTTTTGTTTGAAAATCACCTAAATCAACAGTATCTTTGCACCTGCATGTAATGACTTAACAATCAGTGAATTTACACTGGCAAGTCAGCAAAGCCATGCAGAAATGCTGCCTCTGGTATCAGAAATCTCTTGCTCTTGCCTGTGGGTTGCTGCTCTGTCCCAGAAAGTGAACAGCCAAGAACAGTCATCACTGTCTCTCTTTTGCACAGTCAGCTCTAGCAAATAAAAATAACTTCTCACATCATGGCTTGAAGGTTAGACATACCACATTCATTTTAGGTGAGCAAATGCAGTCATTAAAGCAGGCAATGAAACTCTGCAAAGGAACTCTTTGCAGTACCAGAACATTGCCTCTAAAGTCAGACTCTCCCCATTAGCCTCATTCTGGGGAAGCAAAGTAAAGAAGTCCTTTCCCAGGAAAGAGATTAATACTTTCATGGCCATTTTAAGTATTTCCCCTCCTAAATCTTTCACTTCTAATATTTCACTTCAGAGGACTATATATTCTTCTTTGTGGAGAATGAGCAGAACCTGTGACCATCCACAGTGGCCTCATTTCACGCAGAGGATTTTTATCATAATTTTTCTCATTCAAGCAATCTATCATTAAAGTTATGCCACCTCTGATGGCAGAGATTCCTAAAGGGGCTGAACAACCAGGTGTGTCAAAGTAGGGGGCTTCCATAGTAAGACATGGACACTGAGTCCCACATAGCAGCAATTCCCACAGCAAAATGGCTGGATTTAGGCTCATTGCTGTGGAAGCCCTCTTTTCAAATTTCCTTTTGGAAGGAGGATTTTGTGGTGTCTTTTACTGTACGTTTTCACAACATCCAGCACAATGGAGATCTGGTCCCTGCTGGGGGGGGACTGCAAAAAAATACATGTATAGAATCTGTGTGGTTTCTTGCCTGTAAGAATTGAATCTTATGCGTAGCCCCCAATGCTGGAAGTGATGACAGTAGTATTTTCTTCCCAAGTTATACTTGGTAAAGTAGGTAAACACATTCAAATTCTGTTGTAGCAATGCATGACACTTATTTCTTCCTGCTCTGCTAGAAATTCACATAATTTTAATGTCAATATAGCTACAGATGGTTTCAGATGAAAAGAGGCAACTATACATATTACTTTTTGCTTGCTGTGAGATGGATTTTTAAATAGAATACCTGGAGAAATGGCCTTTGATTTTTCTAGAAGAGAGAAACTGGGGACAGGAGAAGCTGGTAACTTTAGGGCATTTAGTATTTGTAAAGGGATAATTTGAAGAATTACAGAAGCTGCAACAGATTACTAATGCTTCAGCTGATACTAATCAAAGCTTAGAAGTGCCTTTAAATGACAGGTTTTATGTATCTCTTATTTTAGATAAAAAAAGCCTAAGCCTAGGGAAAGAAATAAAGAAGCAAATATAATAAATATTCAAAGAAATTAAAGTTTCATACAAAGTTCAGCAAAAACAAGAGAGTGAATTTGCGATACGCTGGCGGTGCTCCAACTCTTCCTGAACATAAGCCATTCTGGCCAGCAGTAAAAGCCAGCTATGTTACCAGAGCAGTGAATATTGCCAACATTCTCAACAGATACAGATGCCTGGCCAGTGTGAAAACGTCCTCTTTCCCCCCAAAGTTATGACATTTTACCCCAGCCACACATTTGCCTTATTGCATCAAAGATAATTCAGAGGTTATTGCAAATTATGAATGTAGTGGAGCAATACCAGGCCGTAGGGAGCAGTAGGTGTTTTATTAGCCTAATAGTTAACAGCACAGCCCATGGTGGAAAGTCAGGTGCATAATGGCATCTCACAGGCATTATTGTAGCATTAAAATACTCCTGCATATGATTTATTGCTCCATCAGAACATGCTTCAGGTTCTTTCTGAAATCCGACGTGTGATTCTTCACAAAACACCTGAGCCATGTAGTCATGGATCTATAAACACCCAGCAGTATATGCTAATGCTATTATTGTATCTGCCTATGTTTAAGCAATTTTGGATTTTAAAAAGCCCTTAAAATTCAAGCTTTTCTTTCTTAACAGCCACATTTCTTGTGCTTCAGAAGAACAAATTGTGGCAGTCAGAGAATCTCTACCAGAAGTACAGCAAGCATCTCTTCATTGCACTTGGTATTGAATAATGAAAAGTACTTGGATTTCTAACAGACCCAATGCTGCCTGGTTGTTCTCATGTATCATCCTCATTTCCCATTCCTTTCTGCTGCTTCTCAGCTTCCAGTTTCCCTCCATGGACCTGCTTTATTAGCCCTGCTCCTCACAGAACCCCTTGTTTTGCCAAAACATGTTCTTCTGTGAATTTTCTTTTGAATTGGTTGATCTTTGGCTTTTTTTTACTTCATGCAGTCCCCCAAAAAGATTGTCACCGTCTTGTGCTAAATATTGGTTGAGTTTCTTGGATGCATTTCTTGATTTTAAATTTTAGCAGTCTGTGCAGATATAAAAAAGCAAACAAATATCTGTACAGCAATTTGATAGAAAAGGGAAGACACATTCAGAGGTTCCACAGCTAAGCCATATACTTTATCTATGCTAGAACTGCCAATCAAAATCCAAACAAAAACATAAACCCCACCCTAAGCCTCACTATCTTCCTGAGAAGTATAGGTCAAAATTTTTCTTTATTATTCTTTATTATTTCTATTTTATTCAATAAAACATTGCTATATTTATTTACAAGAAAATATTACAGTATTTATTTTAAAGTTTGTTTTATAATTTTTCTTTCGTATTTTTTTTGTCAAATAATTTATTTTTAAGTGCATATCCCAAATGTTGCTTTCTTTGAAAAAGACAGTGGAAAAAAAAAATCTTGAAAAAGTCTTGAACTTTTGATGAGGTAGAATTTGGGAAAGATTTCATTACAAATTAATCTTGAAATATTTCAATCTGTTATGACACAATAAATATTTCAAGTTCAATTTATTTTACAACTTAATAGTGCATTTATTTGCATATTATTTCCTATTGGGTTATTTTCAATGGCACGAGAGCCATGTGTTATTTTGCACCATCATGATAAATGTGCCATAAAATAATGCAAAAGTAATGAAAGTTCCATAGAGATGAGGGATGAAAAATAATGAAAATAACAACAAAATGAATTTCCAGCATGTGCCAGAAGCAGATTTTTTTAAAAAAAAATCTATTCCAGTTTTAAAATTTGAAGTCAACACAAATTTACACATCCAGGCTTTTGCCAGAACAATTCCATTTCCCTGACAGAAAAGTGTTGTGACAGAGGCTTCCTGACAGGTTCTGCTATTCAGGTGCTGAGGTGAAGAGTAACCTTACTCAGTCCCCCCTAATAAAATGTCAGAGGACATGGGGATGTACTAATTCTAGTCAGATTTGCTCAGAAATTGCCATACATGTTGAATTCTGTAAACTGAGGGATGGCCTGCATGCCTTCTCTGTGCTAATGAATTACATTCTCTTTACTTCCACTCTCATCTTTAGCAGCGTGAGAAAAAGCTTTTTTTGGTGTCTGACACTTTTTCAGGCAATTTCTTGCAAAGAGAGAGGATTATTTTTTTAATAGAAGTACCCAGCTAGCAGTACAAAGCCAATTAATCATCTTTAGAGACAAACTTGCCCGGTGTAAATTGACATGACTGCACCAGGCAAGCATGTGGTTATGTGTATTCTTAGCTAATTTGGCCCATAATCAATGGAAATACTAGTCAGATTATCTCATATGCCAAGGTTCATGTGACCAGTTAATAATCTGGAAGATTGTTCAGTGAGACAGCCCTCTACTTACGTACTTGTGCTGGAAACTACTTCAGCTCAAACCGTAATTCAGAATATCTCCTGGTTCTGGAAAGACAGGGTTGAGAGATTGAGATCAGAGCCAGCTGTTTGGGAGCCACTTCACTGCAGTCTACTGAGTAAAATACTGGATTCTATATAAAGCCTTTGTGTAGCTGCTGACAGCACTTGTCTATCTGTAGTTAACTCTATGTCATTTCCATGGTGAGCTCATTTATTTATATCTCTTTGGGCGTGACCAGCACATTGGTTCACCAAGAGAGCAGTGTGGGACACACCAGGAAAGGTTAAAGCAAAACAGTGCCCAATTTTTAATTCTGTCTTTGAAAACTGACAATAAGAAAGAGCCAATCTGATCTAGAAGTCAAATTCACGAAACACAGAGATCGGTTAGAACAGGTGTTTTTCTAATTAACTTTCTGTGGAATGCTGCTGGTTTCTGATAATACAGCACGGTCCCAAAACAAGGACAGGGTGCAAAAGCAGTAATGATGAAGTATTTGTTGAGTGCTGAATTTGGAAATTACCTGGCTTTCTCATTAGCTGGTTATCTGTTTTGCAGCCAGATCCTCAGCTGCAATAAACTGATGTCACCCCTTTGAACAAATTTACCCTGGCTGAAGATGGGGCTGTGGTTAATGAGCAGCTGGAGTGGCAGAATTTCTGAATTTCTGCAATTGTGGAAAATGATTGCCTGTTGCAAAGTAGGTGACTCAGCAGTGCAGTGGTACTGACATATCACAAAGAGAAAAAAATATTCAGAGGGAAATGTTGAACGAAAGATTACTTATTTGCTGAAATTCTATTATTCAAATTCTTACTGATATTCTGCTGACCTCTAACCCCTACAATAATTCTTTAGTGCAAGAACTGTGTGATGCAATTACATACAGATCACCAGATTTGGCATAATTCCTTGACTTATAAATGTGAAAGAGGTATGAAAGTGGATAACTATCTGATTAGCTTGCACTCACAAAAGGCAGTATTAAGTCCCCTTAATATCTTCCACTTAGTGCTCTTCCTTGAGTCATAGCATAAAATACTAAAATGGTACTTTAAATCTTAAAAAGAAATGTGATGCTTTGTGCATTGGTGTTGAAAGGAAGAACAGAACTGGTATGGATGACCCAGAAGGTCCTTTAATTCTTGAATTCCTATAAATGAAAAGTTGCCTCAAATGGAAAAGCAAAAGTTTTCTGGCTGTGGAAGTACAGGAAAAACAGGATTTGACATTTTAAAATCATCCTTTTCTGAATGAAAAGCATAATGAATGCAACCCACAGCTGTAAAATATGCATTTATTCATAACATTTTTTCAAGAAAAAGTAGTCTTGAGCCTTACACATGATAGTCACTTATCAGAAAGTTGACTATGCTTTAAATCTGATTTTAGACTACAAGTTAAGAAGTTGTAGGGAAAAACTGGCTTGACCATCAGACTGTAGAAGACATATACCAAATAAGAGCAGAAAACCATCTTGCTTTGAACAAACTAAGGGTGGTCTCTCACTCTGCTTTGCCTTTGCATATTTGAAAAGTGCTGAAATAGAGGAAAGAAAGGGTTATAACACTTTCAGAAATAATTCAGAAGAATGAAAGGAGAGTAAGACTAATAATTACAGTGAAATATTCCAGGGTGTTTTATTCAGTTAGCACAAAGGGTAATAAGAGCAGATGCTTTCTCAGTCCTTACAATTCCTCAGCTTGTATTGATGTACAATGAAAAGAACAAAAGATAATTAATGGTCTACGAAGAGGACACTTACTAGTAAGCTGGTGTCTCAGCATCCATCTTCTCATTGATCAATATTAGAAACTATAACTTCACTGGTTGTTTTATGAGGTCTTTAAAAAAAGGACACAGAATTATCAAGATCATAAAAAAATGTATTTCATTCTTTTGTGGCTATAGCCTCATTATTCTGCCTGGGAAAGGACACTGCGATTCTTCTATGTCACAGCCCATTCTGAAGGGGGAAAGTGTGTTATTTTTCAGCTCACAATCTGTGTAGTTTGTCTCAAGTGGTAGGGTCCTTCTCTAAGCCAGCTGGCTCACAAAACAAGTGTCCTGCTGCCCTCCTGGCTGGATGTGAGCTCCGTGCCTTCCCTGGGCCCCCGCAGCCTGTGCAGAGCCGCGCAGAGCTGCCAGACTGTGACTCACCAGCCCAGCACATCTCCGGGCCCAGGCTGGCAGGGCTTAAACCAGCTCTGGCCTGAAGCAGCTTGGATGTAGCCAGGCACAGCAGTGCTCCTGCTAATGAGCTCTGCCTCGCTCAGGGGTGTGCAGAGCACGGCCCTTCCAGCTGCTGCAGAGCGCCGGCTTTGGAGGTGGGGAGTGCTTTGTGGTGCCACACATCACACCCCACGGGCACACTCACCGGTTCCTGGGCTGCAGCAGGACATTGCAAGCACTTTGTCACTTTTAAACTCCTAAGGCATGTGGGTGGTTCCACAAGTAGACCTAAAGCACGAGTTTAGATTAATTTTTTTAATAGCTGAAGTTAGGCTCTGCCATAGTAGGATTTGGAGGGGAGAAAGCACTGATTGTCTCAGGATGAAAAAAGGGAGAGGGATGTAAAAGCAGAGTTGTTAATGAGGGCTGGACTAGACATCTGGAACAGGTTGAGAGCAGCTCTGCCCTGGAGTCCAAACCTACTCAGGAGAGCTGGAGATGGAGACTTGGGCTCTGTTTTAAGCAAACACTGCTCTGTAAGCATGCTAAGCTTTACAGTTTTTCGGCTTTCTTTGACTAAAGCAGATGATCAACTCTCCAGAGCATGGGTTGGCCCTGGCTACTCTGTCCCAGAACCCATCACAGTGAGGCGCTGATCTATAGGGATGCAGGCCCTGCAGTACTGTGGCTGATATTGTGTTTCCTTCAAATTGGGAAAGACCATCCCTGTCCTTCAGCTGGCAATGCCAGCTCTGAATACCTGCACATCTGCCCTGTACTAGGACACATGATAGATTTGGGTCTGCAGGCTCGTGTGCTGAATAGTTGTTGCCAGCTAACAGCACTTGCATCCATATCTGATGGGTTCTGGGCTCCAGGCCTCAGAGCTGTGAGACTGCAAAGTGTGAGAAAGCAGTTTCAGACAATTTTAGAGGTTCTGAGAACATAACCCCCCCAGCTCCAGTATTCAAGTCCACAGAGGTTGCACATGTGACAAGAAAAGACATATGGAGCCTATGGGACACGTGCTGTTCTACTGGGATTTGCTTGGAATGGCTTAAGTGCAATAAACACAGATAAAATATTTTCTTTCATTTTTGAACTAAGAAAGATAAAATGGCTTCTTCTATTGTTCCCTGCAGTTAGGAAGAAAAGGGACTCCGAGGGCAATGTCTCTTGCCTGGCCTAGTACAGTTCAACGTGGTTTGGGTAAACACAGGTTTGGGGACAGAGAAAGGGTAATCCTTGGTTTCAAGGAGCTCAGTCCTTGATTTGGGTGGAGTTGGCATTGCTTTGCAGCCACATCAGAGAGACAAATCAAGGTTTAAGTAGAGTTTCACTTACAGCAGTTTCTGTAAATAAGGACATTTCCAATGCCCAGTAAACCCCTCTGTAACTGTGGAAAATAAAGTGTTCTCAGCTAAACCCAAGGAAAAAGCTGGGAAAGATCTGTTCTTTACTGCCTTTTAGCACAGGTGTCATTTTACATCTTTAGATCATTGAAATCTGTATTGAGCTCTCTGCCTGTTCATATTACTACTGGAAGCAGGTTGGGTTACTCATAAGTACTGATAGCACATATATTGTATATTTGCGTGGGGTGTCAAATTACATAAGAGTAAACTTTTCTTTCTGTACTGATTTGTTGCTTTGGAGTCAGCAATTTTATTTTGTTGCATCAGTATTTCTCGAAACTCAATCTTTTCAACAAAACAACCTATGTTAAGGTGCTGACTGATCTCTACCAGGAGAATTTATGTTCTTCTCTATATTTTTGCATGGTTATTGTCACAATCCACTAATAAATATCTCAACATGCTACTTCCTCAAGAGTCCCTTTGCCTTTCCTTGAAAACGAAAGGCAAATCCGTCTTTCGTTCTACTAAATTCTGTGTTTCTCAGACAATTTGTACAAAGTATACTAAGAAATCAATACACACAATAAAATGGAGCCTAAAAAGCCTCCAGACTGCCCTCTAACACTGTGACACTTGAATTGCTTCAGTGGGCATGAACAAAAGCATGCAGAAGCAAACTCATTTCAGGCAGAAAGGACAGAACCTGCCACTTTTGCTACTGGTCTCTCCAGAGAATCCTTTCATGTCTCTAGGAGATGGACCTCGGCATGCTTGAACCTAACTTTAAAGGTAAACTCATCAAGTTTTCCCACTGGTTGGATCTAGGGGGCAATTACTGCATCAAGCAGGGCCAACATCTTGCCCTCTTGACCCTTGTGATTTTACCCTTCCATCAACCAAGCAGGCATGGTCCAGGTGATGTATAAATCAAATGTGGACCATCCTTAGTAACATACCAACCTGTGAAAGCAAATCTGCTGATTTGTTTCATTTTAGGCTGAAGAACTTGCAGACAAATTTAAGCATCTCTTCAATAGAGGAGTGGAGAAAGGATGTCAAAGTGAAGAAGAAGGAAAAATTAACCTGCACGCATTTTGCTTTCTTTTTCAGGTACCTCCAGCATCTACCCTTCTTGATGTGAAACACAAATTTCACAAAGCATGTGAGTAGTGTGACTACCAGGCTGGAGGCATGGTTAGAGGCCTTTCACTTAAAGAAATTGTCAAATTTATTTTTCATGAATCTCACACAAAAGCTGAGACTGGCTTGACAGCTCCAGTGCTCAATAAGAGCAGTGTTTGAACTAAGGTTCTATTGTAGCTATTGCAGATGGGAGAGACTGGACTGCATAATTTATCGCTGCTAGCATGAGGGGCAGTGGTTTTCATCTAGTTTTTAACATTACACAGTGTCAATTCAAGACCAGTACTGCATTTGCTCTCCCAGTGTTATACTGGATAAACTTCAATAAATATAGACTGCTTCAAGCTGGCCCTAAACTGACATGTGGACCAAAAAAATACTGTAGTGGGGAACTTGAGCTCAGAGTGATTAAATGACATCTGGATTTAGGTTAGATATAGAGAGGAAATTTTTTATGGTGAGGGTGGCAAAGCACTGGCACAGGCTGCCCAGAGAAGCTGTGGATGTCCTGTCTCTGGAAGGGTTCAAGGCCAGGTTGGATGGGGCCCTGAGCACCCTGGTCTCGTGGGTGGCATCTTAGATACTGAACTTTCATTATTTTTACAAAAGAAGGGTGTGTTCAACTAAAGGCTAGATGCCTTTTGGAAAAAAAAAAAAAAAAAAAGGGTTGTCAGCCACTAATATGCTTGAGTTCAGAGTAGGGTAAGTAAAAAAACATTATGCTTCTCCTCTGTCCTCAGAATTTTATAAAACACTAAAGCTTAAGGCATCTGTGGTTGCGCACGGGTTCAAATGATGAAGCTAAAGGCTGTTAACCTGACTGCTCTAAAGTTACTTATTTTCCCTCCCTGTAAGGGCTTGTAAAATACAAAATGGCAAAAGTTCAAAAGCCACACTGCTGAATATGAAAAGATCGAGTGCATAAGTTTTAATATTTCAGTAAGGGTATGTCCTCCCATCAGTTTGTCAAATGCAGTGCACTTCTTCCTAGAATCTCGTAAATCAATTGAAACTGGATTTATATTGATGCAGTTTAAATTTGTTGGAGAACACTGGCACAGAGGTTTATGCCAATATAACTGTAATGAGGTTTTTAATGGATTTGGGCTAAAATGATGAAAGATTGTGTATAAGCCATTTCAATGGCACCTGTTTTGATATTAAGAGGCATCTTACTCCTCAAGTACCCCCAGTGATGTAAGTGGAGCTGAGTATAAAGGAAGACGGTAAGCATACAACAAAGCACAGTACACATCATGAACCAAACCTCTGGCAGTGCAGTGTTTTACAGCACATAGAAGGGCTGGCAAGTGCCTTCAATGCTTTTTAAGTTCTCAGTTTTTTACGTCAATTGCTCCCATTCCTGGGAGTACACCATATCAGTGTCCTGTGTCCTTTCTTCTCATTTCAGCTCATTGCTTTGATCTCTCTTTTCCAGTTCAGCCTGGATGTTGTTGTCTCATGAGCTTCCCCCCCTCCTCCTCCTTTCCCAGTTGCAAAGATCAAACCTTCACTTTTTTCTCTTTGTATAGTTAGTGGGATGACAGCTAATAGAATATCGTTCTCTTAGGCAAGGGCTGAGAAGGGGCTGAAGCTGATCTGTGGCTGCCTTTGGTTAGCATGCTATTTTGTACTAGCTCATGCATTCATTTCTGTCATTTTGTGTGTGCCAGACTCACATGTTCCCCTATAATCTCTCATTAAAACACACTCCTACGCACACCCCCTTACAGTCTCCCTGTCTTCATACACTCTCCTTTGATCACCCATGCAATTAAGCTTTCTCCTCAGCTGGTATCTTGTCAGCCCTTCAGTGAGAGGAACCCCTGTGCAGCAATTTCACAAGCATCATCTCTGTCACTGATCAGGTTTTGCTGCCTGATTCAAGAAAGGAGGAAAGAGACTGAATTATGAATTGCAGCACAGGCTGTTAGCCATTAAAATAAAAGAAATGAGATGCAAGTGACACATGCCATCTTACTGATAGGTAATTTCTAAGTTAGTCAAATATTAGTTTGGATCTGTGTTCATACAAAAGGCAGAATATGGATTTAGAAGTCCAGGAACAAACACTGAAATACTTCTCAGCCCTCACTTCAGCAAAACTGTCTCTTCTGAAACAACCCTAGCAAGGCCTAACCCTGTGCTTTTTGTGGCATTAAGTTCAGGGGGGCATTCCCAGTTTTATCACTGGTGATTCAGGGATCTTAGTGGAGAATAGCCATTTAAGACAAAGTGCTGTTTTCATGGGAATTCAAAGGCTTTGTCCAGACTGAAGCTGTTTTGAATCATCCCCTGGCTGCTGTAGCCACTGCCCATGGGAGGGATGGGCAGCACCAACTGGGGTCAGCCCAGAATAGCAGATTCCCTGCTGCAGCCCCCTCCAGCCATCAGCTCTCTGTAACACATGTTAAAGCCAGGCTGTCATGCTTAATAGCAAACATCACACCTGCCCACCATGGATCTGTCTAATCCTTTTTAAACCTACTTACAGTTTTGACCTCAGCAAAATCCTCTGGGAAGGAGTTCCGCAATATAAGCGTGTTGTGGACAAATGCCTACGCTTCTACAGCTTGATGTTTTCTGCCCGAAATTGAGTGGCAGCTGCATGTCAGGGTATCACTGGCCATCACGCTGAGTTGTCTGAGGCATGGGCAAAGAAGCCTCAATCAAATTGGTGCTGTGCACTAGGAGACTTTACTGGAAATTTCTTCATTCCTTTGGCTAGCTGGCAGAGATGGAACCAAGCCAAAAACTAAGTGTATAAGAAAAAAGTCTCTCGACCCATTTTCTCAGTTGCTTATAATGAGTTAGGTACCTGGCATTTTCTTTATCTATACAGATTATGTTTTCAATGGAGAAAGAAATACCTTGCAGGCTAAACTTCCTGAGCTCTTGTCCTTGGCAATAACTTTTCACCTTTGATTTATTTTTATCTTCGCAAAATGTATTGGACTGCTGGGGGAGGAAATCTTACAGATAGAAAATGAAAAACTGTAATAATAATGCTAATTCAAGTATCACATAACTAAAATAAAATACCACTAGAAAAGGTAATATAGTGGAGTCAGTGATCATTAAATATTTTCAAGGTTACTGCATGAAAGTTGCTGAAAAAGCTCTTGAAAGAAGAGGAAGAACAGAAAGAAAAGGGGGAAGCAAGTACTGTGACAAACTGATGGAGCCAACCTCTTGCACAAGGGGGACAGCACAACCTCAGCTACATTTTGAAGCCAGAAGGGTGAGCGTAGGGAGGCAAGAAATTACCCTTTAGGCAGAAGGAGCAGGCGGGGAAGGGAGGAAGCCTGGTGATGGGTGGAAAGAAAAAGGGAAATCCAAGAGACAACTGAAAACATCATGTCAAGGGTATCCTGGTCCACAGAGGGAAATAAAGTGCTCAAGGAATAATAAACATCTAAGCTAACAGAAGTTATGTAGGGCGTTTAAAATAGGCAATATCAAAGAAAGCAAATCATTAAGACAGAAATTGTCAGTAGATGGCACTCAAGAATAAACAGCATAATTTCTAAACAATATGAAACTTTAGAATCCTGCCATACCATCTTATAACTGCTCCTTCCAGGTATTTCTATAGTGATCCTGGGAGCTATGTTCCCTGGAATGCTGCTGAAATATCTTCTGTTGCTGTTCTCTAGAGAGAGGACAAGGAAAAAGACAGTGCAATTCCTTATTCATGATGGGACCAATCCATGTTTTACCCTCCTCCTTACAGTAGGACAGTGTGTTAGGAATCATCTGCCAGGTCTTACCTACTGCTCTCATCCTGAGTGTTCCCCAGAAGCCACAGGAGAACCGGCAGCCCTGCAGATTCCATCACCCTGCAAACCACCTGGTCAGAGCACCCCTTGTCTGACTGCCTGCCCAAAAGCGGATCAGAGGCTCCCGTGCAGGCCCTTCCACCACAGCATTGCACCATGCCTCTCAAACACTCCCACTGACTTCCAGGTGCTTGAATAAGATGTTTATTGCCTAATGCAAGGAGATGCACTCTCAGAAGCCAAACATAACAGAAGTACCACATCACACAATTCTTTCCCCTGTACATATTCTCCCTCCTCCCCTTTTCAAAATGACCTGTTACTGCCTTCAGCTCGCTTCTACCCCCAGTTGCCTGTCACTAGTGCTCAGCTCAGGCAGTGCTCAGCAGCTGCAGGGAGAGCAGCATTTTAAAACCAACAGGTTCTTGCTCACCCAGAACCCTGAAGCAGATCTTCGAAACACAGAACAGCGGAAGTCAAGCTGACGAGGTGAAGAGCGAGGAGGAGAATCTCTCATTGCTCAGAAATCACAAGGCAGGCTTTGTGAGCACAGCTCAAGGCACAAGAAGTACTAAGATTAATTCTTTAGTGGAGGAAGTCCTCCTTCCTTCCTCCTTTCTAAAAAGGCTGCTAAGGGTTTTCATGCACTGAATGTGCAATTATTCTTATTTTCATGGCATCTGAGATCTGGTAGCATGATTCTTATAGCAAGGGCATCAGGAATAACTGCTTTTTGCCAGGCCCTGTGCTGACACACAAGAGCGGGATGCAGAGCTGCTGCTGGAAAGGATGACTGTACTGCATCACGTAATTCTCTTCTGGAGGCTGGCTGTGATGTTAAACTGCAAGGCTCAGAGAGGTGAGGAAGGATGCTGTGGGGATTAGTCATTAAGAGCAGTACCAGGGAGAGCGGTGACTGCTAAGCCAGTCCTTGCCTACCGGCTCTGTATAATCAGGACTGTCTGATAACACAGTCTTGCTGAGAACCTGCAGTCCCTCTGATTTCTCCACACTGTCTATTACAGCTGGATTCTCAGGTTGCAGAAAGTTAATGAAATCTGTCAATTTTGATGCCTGGAGAGACTCATGTGCCTGATGAATACATCTGCTGGGGACTCAGAGAAGCTGAATTATGCTATTTATGGCTCAGCAAAGTTGACTTCATAGTCTTGGCCTGTCAATCAGCCATGTGTCTCACAAACCAAAGAGACCCAAAAAATTATATCTAGGGCACAGAGCCTTCCAGAGGGATCTTTCTTCTGCCCTATATTAGGAGATCAGGCTTTCAGAAAGCCAAAATTTTTGAAAGAGGGCAATGATCTGATCCCACCATGAGTCGCCTTGAGCTGGATGCACTCCCAGGTCAGAAAGGCAGCTACAAAGTCTATAGCTTTTTTCAGATCTCAAACTCCTTCCTCCCTGATTGTGTCCTAAGTAGCTCACACTAGCCCAGAATCCATATATGAAGGAGTTTTTGAAAGGACAGACAATATCCTGCTGTGCAGGCGTCTGATTGCAGAGCTCAGAGGCCCAGCATTACATCCCCAGTATGGATTCTCAGAGCACATTGGGTTGGCAGTCACATCCAGCTATTGTTTTCAGTAAATTCTCCCCTCTCTGCATTCATAACAACTCAATTGGAAATTACACAATGAAGGCGAATCACTGGGGATGGGCAGTTATTACAAATGGGCACTAAGAAGTACGGTGATTTCATCAGTGTAAATTGCCCATTCATCTGTGTTGACTTTGTAAATGGAAATTACTAGATTAGGACGAAACATGGTATTTATTCCATCCTATATTTATAATTTATTTTTCTTTTGTCTTAGTCACACAACAGAGATAAATAGGACACTAGTTTCTGATGAATTTCAATATCCCACAAATGACGCAATTCTAAGATCATTTTACTTCTCTATTCCTGTCAATACAACCCAGTTTATTAGAATCTCCTTGAATTTCTTGTCGCTGCCACAGTGAGGCTTGTATATTCTGAAATTCTTTACTTTTTGCTTCCCACCTCTAAGCACAAAGTAAGCAACAGCTCCTGCCACAAAACTCCAACTGGTCGCTACCCTCTTCCTTCCCAGCTCACGATCAGAGATCTCATCCATGAGCAAATTGCTTCCTGCCTGTGCAGCACGTGCCTGTCAGAACAGGGACACAAATTCTTGCCTCAGGATGGGGCTTTAGTCACAGCCTGTCCAGTAGCTTCATTTCTATCCTGTGCAGGGAGAAGCATCAGGAGGATGACCTCCTCTCAGCTTATTTGTGACATATCTGTGCAAATCTCTCTATACAAAATACGGGAGTCTGTCTGCTGGTACAGATTTGTGTGACCTGAATTTACAGCTTGGCTGTCAAATTAATTGAAGCCCTCCTGTGATAACTGGGAATTTTTTCACTCCTTTGCAACAGCCAGTCAGGAAATGAGAATGGCATCACTGACCTAACACTGTTAAAAGAAAGGAGAAGCCAAACTGAGTTAACCTCATGATTTTCATCTTCAGAGTGAATGAAGATTTACCTTATACTCAGGCACCACACACCCCACTCCCCATTCTCTGTTGGAATTACAGAAAAACAATTCTGGCCATTTTCCCAAAGGGACAGACAATGCATGGAGCCCATCACATACCTCTAGAAGGTTCTGTGCACTTCACAGACACTGTAGTGCATCCTGAGCTGTGGTCGTAAGCCTCCCATTCAAGCCCCACTCGTGTGTCTCTGGACACTGCTAAGGCCCAGATTTTGCATTTGGACATTTCTAGCTCGGGTGCTGAGATAACAACAGTGAGAGCGAGCACCAGACCAGGCATCTGCAGTTCATTTCTCTGCTGAGCACTTGAATCTCATTATAAGTTGTGGAGAAAGAGACACTAAAGCAGTCTGAAAAGCATCTGATCAGGTATCCATGAAGTTTTGCTTTCTGAAATACATACATTGTTGCAAAAATATTTTACATATTAAATTAGGAAACTGTGGTGGAGGTTCGGTTCACCAAGCTGATTTAGAAGCAGGGCACAGAGAACCTTAAGCAAGACTTTAAGAGATGGATTTTTAAAGCATTTTGGTCTTCAAAAGATAATAATAAAAGCCAGGAGACCCGCAGGGACTTTTGAAGTCTCCTGATTAACACTGAAATGAATGTGATGTTTAAGACTTGGGTCTTTAAGACTTGACCAATAGGAGTCATGCTATTGACAGGGGTGAGTTGTGTGCTAGACGCTTTCCCCCTTTTGAGCTTCATTTCCTCATCTATAAAATAAGAATAATTAACCTGCCTTTCATCCACCTTGGGATCTTTTGTCTGTTTTGGCTGTGATCCTGTAAGAAACACTTGGGACAAAGAATGACTTAAATATATGTTTAATGACCTATTGAACCAGAGGGAGTAAGGTGTCTAAAACAGAAAAGCCAAGATTCATTAAATCCTCATAGAAATAGGATGACCTTCAGAAAACCATCAATATTTAAATAAGCAATGGAAAAAGTGAAGACCAACTCAAAAAGTTTAATGAAAATTCACATTATTTCTCTTTTTTTTGACAGCTGCTGCATCTGATGTTATTGCATTTCATTAGCAGGATTACAGATATCATTTCAGATGAGTAACATAATAAAAGAAAAGGCAGCAATTCTATTGAGATGTAGCTTGAAGCAGAACTGTCCCCCTCTGCTCTCTGGGATATTGTTCCCAGCTGAGATTTACAGGGCTCTAACAATGCATCACAAATGACATCCTATGTAAACAATTGGAGAACAAATGTGAGATGCTATTTAAATGCCTCATTAAGAAAAGGAAATTTCATAGCTAGATTCTTTGCTTTTCTTGACTTTGCAGTAGATTTAATTGACAGATCTAGATGAAAAACATCAAAATTTGTTTACCAGAATTGCCTGTTATTATTTACAATGTGTCTTATATTACTGCCTATGGCTCAACTGAGAAAATTACACTAGAAGGCCCTATAGAAGTAATCCAGGCCCTAGAGAATATCCAGTCTTAGGAAAAATGAGGAATTAAAGCCTACTGAACTGTTAATAGAAGATGCCAAAGTAGTTTTGGGTTTAAAACTGCTCCTACATCAATTTAAACTCAGATATTAATGTTTTTTGTCTGAAGAAGAGACTCATTTCCAGTGTTAACCTGATGTCTGCTTGTGGGCTTAATGTTCATTCAAGGAACTCAAGATGCTGAAAGCCCCACTGGGCCTTCATTAGTGTGAGAAGAATCTCATGTCCATTAATAAGAGAGATGTCTGTTGATTAAGGCAAGGTCAAGGTCACGGTCACCTGTGGCTTTAAATGTGGTCTGCATCTATATCAGGTTTTTCACAGGAGTCCCTGTGGTTTTGAACACCTAAATTGGCACGTGGCCCTACTAAAAGGTCCAACAGCTTCTCTTACAAAGAGCTGCTTGGAATGAAATGCTGTGTATGAAATGTCCCAGGGCTTCTTGTGAAAGACAGCCAACATGCACTGGGTAACAGGAGAGGAAGTGAATCTCCCCTGCCAGAGTGAGAGGAACCTGCCTCCACGAAAAACCTGTGAGAAAAATGACAAGTCCTGTGGTGTCATCTCTGCTAGACAGGCTAGAGAAGAGGCAGCAGCTTCAGCTTCTAAGTTCAGACTTTCCCCCAGGTCTTCTCTGCCTCATGGATTCCCCGGATGTGCTTCTGCAGCCCCTGGCCTCCTCAGGGCCAAGAGCTGTGATGTAACAAGTAGCTGCAATTCCAAGGGTAGGATCAGGTGAGCACAAGAGCAAGGGGGGCTGTTCAGACCTCCATGTGAAGGATCTCACCCTGTGATAGGGGTTTGTTTTGCCTTTGTTTACACGCAAGCCCTCTCTCAAATTTGTAGCCTATTTATTTATTTTCCTATTTGGGCACGCGGGGAAAGAAAGCCTAAGAACAACCAAAATAAGAAAGCTTTCAAACAAAATTTGGTATTCGCAACTGTTTCAAGTTAATGAAAGCAATGCATCAAAGACAAGAAGGTGAACAAATGATTCACAGTAAAAATAATGTAGCATAGTTTTGCCTCTTTCTAAATTGTCCCCAAGTCGCAATGATATTGAATACATTTGCTGTTGAAAATTACTCACCACTGAAACAAATGATGTGTGAGTTATACTGGAACAATGTATGTTGCTCTGGTTTAAATACGTACTAGTGGAAGGCAATATATTTTTATGTTCTGCCATTAGACTGCAAGTTCAGAGTGCACAGACTGTCTAGATGAGCTGTGTCTATAACATTTATAGAGGGAAAGCAGTAGAGGTGTTCAAAGGCCATGAAGTATTTGCCATATAGATTGGGATGAAACGTCATCCCTCAAATACGAGAACGAATACTCAACAAGCAGTATCATACCACAATCAAGTCCCTCATGGGCTGTGTCTGGGAAGCTGTGGAAAAGCACTTTGCTGATCAGCTTTTAGGTTGGAAAAAACCTCTGAGATCGTTGCATCCAACCTTTGGCCTATCACCACCTTGTCAACTAGTCCATAGCACTGAGTGCCATGTTCTGTTGTCTCTTGAACACCTCCAGGGATGGTGACTCCACCACCTTCCTGGGCAGTCCATTCCAATGTTTAGAAGACATGAATTTCCATGAAGAAATTCATCCTGATGTCCAGCCTGAACCTCCTCTGGTGCAGCTTGAGGATATGTCCTCTCATCCTGCCACTGGTTGCCTGGGAGAAGAGCCTGACCCTCACCTTGCTACCACCTCTTTCAGGGAGTTGTAGAGAGTGACAAGGTCCCCTCAAGCCTCACAGTAGTGCTTCTGAGGCACAAAAGCCTTTCCACAACCTAAATAAGCTGATGGGATAGGAGAATTAAACCAGCCCTAATAAACTTCTCCCAGAAAGGACATGGGAACATGACAGCCTCTGGCTCACATGCTAGTGTCTGATCTGCTGCCAGAGCAGGGCAGATCTCTGTTGCCTTTTTCTCACTGCTCCTGGAGAAATTACAGTTTAGTCCTGTTCTTAGTGGGGATTAATTTTCAGTGCGGTGAATTTACCAATGAATTTATGAGAAGCTAATTTGTACTTAGGACAAAATCGTGTCAATTCAAATGTGTTCAGGTAATTGTTGATGGCATTGGTGTGGCCATTAGATCCAAAACCCATATTGCTTTGGGGGTCAGCGAGGGAAAGCATCCTGATTAGCTTAGTGGCTGGAGAGAGCACTATCCCCTGGATAGTCAATATTAAAAGAAAATTATACTTAATTAGCATAATTTATTAGCTAATTGACTATGGAATGCTTTTAAAGAAACAGCTAGAGCCTGGGGTAGGACTCTGCCCAGTACATCAGCAGGGAAGGCACAAAAGAGCTTCTGAGACATCTTTCCTGTATCAGCTGTGATTGTTGGAGCGCGGTGTACTTTCTGATGCTGGAATATAAACCCAGCAGGGCCCCAGTCCTGCTGTAATGTGTGTTGGCACCAGGCTGCATTCAGGCAGCGTGCAAACAGCACTGGTTTGAAACACTGACCCCGCCAGTTCTCTGCTCTCTGTCCCTCTTGCAGCTCTTTGGAGAGCTGAAACCTAAATGTACCCAGCAGCCGTGCTGATTGCGGCAGTACCCACACCAGCGCTTTCTGAAGTGAGGGAACAGTGACCTGTGTTATCAGTGTCCTGAAGCACAGCATATCTGCCACGCTGCGAGGCACAGCACTGATTGTTCTCTCGGAACCTGGCACGGGATAAGCGCGAACAAAGGTTTTAAAAGGAACAACATTTTAAAACAGGCCTTAATATCTTACTGCTTGTGTTTCCTGAGACCACGAGGGTGGACAGATACCTGTGTTTAAATGCTCTGCTTTGCTCCCAGTGGAAACCTTGTCTGGGCTGGCTATGCCCCACCAGCAGAGATAGTTGAGCATTTATGGATTGAGATAGACAGCAACTGATTCCATAAGTCTCCAAATATTAAGCTGCATTTTTTAAAATCCCGTATCAAATTATGGACAAGAAGATAGGGAAGGAAGGATATTTTTCATCCCTGAAACACATACTTAGTTTGGCAAAATTAAGTTCCTTAATGTGCAGTTTCTCAGGTTTGTGTTGCCCGTCGTGAGAAGGCTTCACTGATAGAGCTTATATTTAGGAAGAGAATCCTGCTTGAATTCTCACATCCCCTGATACCTGAAAAATTATCTTTGTTACCCTTTCCAGACTTGTGGATATGGGAGAATCAAAGGCAAAGATAAGTACCAGAACACAGATCCTCACTTGGCACAAATTTCTCATCTCTCTCTTTGTTTGGGCTGGTATTTCAGAGCCAGAACCCAGCTGTCTGCGAATACGAAGCAAACCCAGTGCTGTTACAGTGCACGGGTGACCGACACAGCCCTCCCTGGGCATCCCTGGTCAAAAGACTCCCCGAGGCCATTAGGCAGAGCCCAGCTGCACTGACTACCCCCTGCCACCCTGCAATGTGTGATTGTGGGGCAGCCAGGGCTGGGTGAGGGGGGCCAGCCCAGCAGTGACACTGCCCCATGGGGTCACACTGCTGTCCTGGCCAGCCCTGCGCAGCACCACGCGCTCAGCACCTCCTCACCTCCCTGCACTGATGAAGGGCAGTCCCCCGGGAAAGATCCTTCCAGCTCCAGGCTTGTCAGAGTACCTATTTTCTTGTTTTTCTGTATTCTGGTCTGTGGTTGTTATTAATGAAATAAAAGGTGAGCCTCATTCCCTTTCCCTTCCTTTGGCCACGCACATTAATTTAAATGCAAATTCACAAAGAAAGATCAAAATTAATTATGCTTTCTGCAGCAGGCTACATGGAAAATGGAAATGCACAGGGCTGGCTTTTCCCTGTTCTCGTTTTTTTGTTTGGAAGTGCAAAGGAAAAACAATGTAGCAAAAATATTAACATATGCATCTAAATATTGCATGCTTGCTTGCTTTTTTTTTCCTGATGCTTTTTGCTTGTCTGAATTTCCACAGTTGCTTTCAGTTGCAGACTGTTTCAGAAGGAATATTGAAAGGTTAATGTGTTAGTGACATAAATTGACATCCAAATGACAAATAATATTTTGTTTACCACTAATAAGAATCAATCTCCATTAAGAAAAACTATGCTGACTCTTAAGAAATTTGTCCATTATTGCCTGATCAGAATATAGCTGAAGTATGAGGCTTTAAATTTCTTTTTCAGTGGGGAAAAAAATGGCATGGGGGGAATGCTCTGTTCCTCAACAAGTTCAGGCATTTATGTAAGTTTTTTTAATGAAAATGCAGTCAAATAAATTTGTGACTCAAGGTGCAGTGTAGAGTCCGGAAGGCTGGAGCTTCACCTCTGGGCACAGTCACAGCAGCTGAACTGCTCCCAGGAGCCAACATATGGAAAGGGCCATTCATTTTTTGCCAGATCCTGGGCAAGAAAGGCAAAATTCTGACACTTTTTAAAAAGGGAATGGGTGCAGGTATTGTGTGCATTGTGCTATAGAGACATCAGGTCTGCTCTGAGAAATCTTCTGGATCAGTCTCTGTGAGGCTTCAGTGGAGTTGCCAGGGTGACTGTTACATGACTTCATGTAGGAAAAATGGATGGTCACAGATCTTAAACACTTAAGGCCAATGGGAATAATCAAATGAACAGCTAAACCAGAAACATTTAGCCAGATATTTAGTCAGGCTGGGGTTTACTTGCTTAGTAGTCTGTGGGAAGTGCATGCTGTCCTGCCTCTGGGCCAGACCCTGTCCTTAGCCCTGCTGGTCTTAGCCAGTGTGTCTGGAGACATCAGTTCAGCCAGCTCACTGCCCGCTCTCCCTCAGCAAACAGTGTGGTTGTAGCTTGATGAATTCACATATTGCAAAAACCAGAAAAAACAAATGGATGCTTATGATCAAATAGCTCATTTTTAAAATTCCACATGCCATAAAGAAAGTGCTTTTTTGTGTCCCCATAGCAACCAGAGTTCAAGGTGCCTTTGTAAAACACATGGCCAGAGATCTTCCCTGGAAAGCTTACAAAGGAAAAAAATCAGAGAAAATACTCAGAGAAAAAAGCTGACAAAGAAAAGGGATTTATCCCCAACTATGGAGCCATTAAAAACAACATCCATTTCAGTACTCTGCTGAGATTTTACTGAACAGGGCACACTGGATCTGCTCTTTCCACTAAGTTCCCATAAAAACATGGATCTAGGTCAAGATCTGCTCCCACTCTAAATATTCTGATGCACCCTCTCAGAGGTCCTTCTGCCAGCAAAACACAGCCTAGCTGAATGAGCCCAGATCCAGAAAGTGCCCTCCCAAGGTCAGCCCTGTGCTCTAAAGACTTAGCTAGAGATGGAAGCAGGACACAATTGGTAGCATGACCCTTGTGAGCCCTGCTGGGATCAGGAGCTCAGTCTGGTGTCAGCTGAGCGGTACCTGGAGGGGGCCTGGCCAGAGCTGGTCTCTGCACTCACCCTGGAAAGTAGACCCAGGAGATTGTGCTGGCACTTAGTGTGTCAAGGCAGCAAAACACCTCTTGGCCTGCAGCCAAAGAGGGCCTTTTGAGTGGTGCCATGCGAAGAGATGCTGTGGCCCTGCTTGCCCCAGGCTTGCTGCTGAGAGCTGCAATTCTTCAAGTGGGCCAGTCCTTCAGATTGCAGCTCTCAGTGGCTGCCATTTATTACAGTGGAGGCAAGCACAGTAAGTAATCATTTTGGGTACTTTCTCTCTTGATCTTGTGGCCGAGCTTAGTTTTACTGTGGTTTCTTTGGTGTTCTTTGCTTTCTGCCACCATGCTCAGAAATCACTCAAGTGCAATGTTAGCACAATAAATCACACAGCCCTTTTTTTCCAAATAAAAGCAGAAAGCAATGGCTCCGAGTCATTTCAGCATCCTGTTTTTCGTGCTGTCAGCTCAGTGAAGCAAGAGGACGCAAACTTCAGCCTTCAAAGGCTGTGGTTGCTAGCATGGTGATATCTCTATCTTTGTTTTCTCAGAAGTCTTCCTGGGAACACTCAGACATTCCTGCTGGAACCAAGAGAGACAACACTATGGCTACTGTCTAAGGTCACAGATATGGGACAACTGTATGAGTTCAGTTTCCTTGTCAAGGAAAGACCTCAGCAAGTTTTAAGATAATCTGCCCGTCTCTATATATTATGCACAAACCCAGCAACCCCACACATACTAATATGTGAGTCTTTCCTAGCAAACTCTTCTTATTGCTACATGGATATCAAAACTGCCATCTGGTTAAGGTCATGGAATGCATTTCAGCCGTGCTCAGTTCACATGAGCAAGTGCTATTACACTTCTCAGCTCATGTGCAACATTTTTGTGATCAGATAAGGGAGGCTGGTGCCGCAGTGGTTCCTTGGAATTTCCGCTATTTCTGCAAATTTAAACAACGTGCTGCTGATGATTGATTATAGTAATTTTGTTGTTCATATCACCCTATTCATATCACAGCAGGTATTGCTTGTAATTATTAAGGCTATTTGTTATTAGAGATGCACGGGTGGTGAAATACAATGAGAAGAAAACAATTTAACTGGTAATAAAATTAGCTGATGATGGAAAGTCAATCTGCTAATTATCTCCAAATTGTGTCTGTCAGTTGTGTTTTGCATTTCTTAGACTCCTCTCTCCCCAGTGGAACAGCTTTTGCAGGTCTGCATTCTAAGGAACACAGAGAATTCCCCAGCAAGAGAGGTCTTCATCATGTTACACCTTTGTTCTCATACAGGCTCACGTAACTCCATAAATACTTTGTGACAAATGGGCATTTGATTGTGCAATTTACTGCAGAGCAGACAGTGCACTAATTTTTTTGTAGAAGCTTCTTTATGAAACTTAATAAAAATTAGGTCAATTCCTCCAGTTTCATAAGTATTGAACAGTACCAAGTACTTAGATTTCTTTGTTGTTAAGTTTTCAAAACATCTTGTGATATTTAAGTGGTGGAGCATACATTAAGGTCAATTTGAATCCCGTGGGTAGAGTACCTTTGGATACTGTTAAAGCTGCATAGGGGCTTTTCTGACTGTCCTTGGCTGCTAGGATTGTCAGCTGATTCATTTACTGAGATTCTAGTATACAGGCAGTGAAAAAACAAACCATGTGGGCAGCAGGAACAGTGGAACTTGGTTTTCTGTGCATTTTTGCACAGTGGTATTGGCAGCTGGGCATGGCACTGAGGCTGTCATTTTAGCTGGTATGTGTATGATTGTTTGACAGCACTACATCTCGTTTTTGTAGCCAGTATTAATGGGTAATTCCATAGTTGGCTATGGGAAAATTCAAGGTGGCTGTCAGTTTTTATGTGTCCTGTCAGTTTGCTCGTATTTTAATTTCTGTTTTAAATATGGACAGGTACAACAAATAACCCACCCAAAATTAAATATTTTTCCTCATAACCATTTTTTAAAAGAGGTTATTAAAAGTAAACATTGAGTTTCTTTCCAAGCAAATATCATCCTTTGTGGAAAAATTATGATACCTTAAACATAATAGAATTAAAATATTCTAAGTTTTTAAAAAATAAATGTATAGATTTTTTTAACACAAAGTTGGAACAAATTCCTGATAGAGAAGATGGAATATAGTCAAAGACTTAAGACCTGTCATAATTGCTTACACTTCCAGACTAATGGAAGCCTGTACCCATAGAAATAAATTTGCCTGAATCATAACGGAGTAACTCATAGAACTGTAGAACAGTTTGGGTTGAAATGGATAATCAGAGATCATCTAGTCCAGCCCCCCTGGCATGGGCAAGGACATCTTCAACTAGATCAGGTTGCTCAGTGAAGAAGAATGAAGCTGGTGTCACTTAAATTCAATGAGTTTGTGAATAACTTTTCAGCTGAGGAATGGGCAAAGCTTTCAGGTGCCTATGTGCCTGCTGTTGGAGGGTGACCATGTTGGAGTCTGAGGCAAACATCTCCTTCCAGGAGAGTAGAAATAATCAAATAGAGATGGAAAACTAGGAAGACATTTCAATAGCTGTCCAATGATTGAAAGAGAGCTGCAAAGAGAGGAACCAAAGCTGTTTTACATAAATGCTAGAAATGTAATAGATGTGGAGGAACCAGAATATTGACTAAACATTAGAGGATGTAATATTGGCTAATTAGACCTGTGACTGGAACCATCATGGCCACTCTTATTTTCTGGACAGCCTATAGCTGTCTTTCCAAGTCAAAGCCAGTCTGGGATATATAAGTGAGCTGAAATGTTATTTTTACAACTTTGTTCCAAGTGTGAAATACGTCTCCAAACCCATAAACTCTGCATTAAGGGAGCTGAACAGCTCTGCTAGCCACAAGGATTATACAGAGACTGTGACCTGCTGTGGCTGAGTTCTGATGCACCATCACAACGTCAGAAAGTAAATATTAGTACATGCCTGATCTTAGATGCAACAGAAGTTACAAGATAAACTTCAGTCACCCACAGTCTTGGATTGCCATTAATCTCTGCAGGAGGCAGCAATGGAAAATGTTAATAAGAAAAAACTGGAAATTAAACCCTGCCAAAAAACCCCCAAAACAACCCTGCAAAAGAGAAACCCTTCATGGAAGCCAGGGGAACTCTGCCAGGTGTGGGAGTGCAGAGAGGCCTTCAAGTGCTGCACACAGCTGCAGCTGTGCCTCTGCCCTTAGCGAGTGCGTGTTCATCCTGTCTGGGAGCAGGACTCTCCACATGCACTTCTGAACTCCTGCCGATGCCAGGTGAAGCTGCTCTGTCAGACAGCACTGCCTCTGGATAGCCAAGAGAGCCATCAACCCCTCGATCTAACAGGCAGTAACAAGAATTAATACAAGTGGTAATCAGTCGCTCAGCTTGGCTTCTTTTCACTATTTAAAGAAAAGAGAGCTTTCCTGCTATAGGAATGAGGGGGATGTGTGTCTGCCATGGGCAGGCTGGATTGGAATAACTTTCCACATTGCCAAAGAGAAATCCAGAGCTGTTCTAGTGAGAAAGTTGGAGGATCCCTGTGGAAAATAGTCCTAGAAGGAAAGCAAATGAGTGGTGACAGGTGGGGACAGGGTCTCCTTGGCTGACTGCTACCAAGTGGTGAGCAGGACGCCTAGGAATGTGTGAGATTTCCTATCTGAAATTAGTCTTATCAGGCTGGGAGAGCAGACTCTTTGTGGGGTCCCACTTCTCCCCAGGAAGCAAGCTGGTTTCTGCAGGACCCTGGACAGCTAACACTCGGGAACAGCCTTGCTAAAATCTGCTGACAGTAGAGACTGAAAGTAGGAAACTTTTGTGTTCTCAAACCAGCATAGAAATGTGTTTGGACTTTGTCCCCCACTCTGTTTAGCACTTCCACTTGACATTAGCTAGTGGCCTCCCACCAACAGCAGGAGCAGGGAGGGGGCAGCTAATTCCAGATCCTTCCAGAAGAATACACAGAGCACTCTAAGCATGGCCTGCAAACCAGAGACACACTGATACGATAACAAGGTCACTGCTGATGAGCAGCAGCAAGGCACACTTCCATCTGTCTAAATCTTTGAGTATGTTTGAACATAATGGTGTACTGAGGCTAAAGGACTGGAAATGTGGGATGACGTGCTTAAACGCACAACCTCTGTTTGCCCTTGAGAAGATTATGAGCCATACCTAAAAGAGCATTGCCACAGGATCAGGTAAATTGACTTTTATTGAAACATACTGTAATATGAAGGGGGGAGCTGGGGGGAAGATTCCAATTTAACACAAATACATTGCATTTCAGGCTCCCAAATAACTATTGATATCTGCTGTCCTGGAGCAAATCATATCTTCCTTGACAAGTCAGACAGCTGCTCCTTCTCTATCTTCCCTTTGTTATCTTTAATAGCCATGGATTGTTATGGTACCTTGAAAAAAATGTTTGCAACTTACTTGATGGATGTCTCACCTCCTGCTATTAGCCCTGGTTCATGGGTTCATCTAATGCCTGTTCTTGCCTACAAAAGTCAGACCAAGTGCTTTTGAAATGAGAGTGTGCCGGGAGTCACTGCACAGTGCACACCGTGTACAGCTCCCTTCCCCTCCAGCTGGCAGCTGGCGGAGTGAACAAGCTGTCCTGATCATCCTGAAATAAGTTAGGTAGAAGCAAACTCCAGAGCTCATCTGGTCCAGGTTCCTGCTCAGAGCAACTTTCAAGTCCTATAAGACTGTTCAAGGTCATCCCCAGATGAGGTCTGACTATCTCCAGGGAAGGAGATCTCACAGCTTCTAGAGGCGAATGTTCCCACGTTTGATCACAGCCATTGTGAACATTTTTTTCCATTTTAAAGGTATGGGAATATTTGTACCTTAAACACAGGATCACTAAGAGTTATAAGATATGTCTAAAAAAAATCTGACCAATTTCACCCAGGCTTTGAATCGAAAAGACAGAACAAATCTCCTTCAGGCTATCAAGTGTCCTCAGGTGTGTCAAAGGAAATGAAGACAAATGTGGTAGAAATGGCTGAGGGTGGTGATACTGAAACAGTTTCCCCACTTTTCTCGGACAGTATTTGTTTCCCGCAAATCTCAGTCAATATCATGGGCTATGTAAGGTCTCCCCAGGTTGCTTCAGATCAGCCCAAAAATGTGCTAGGTCAGCCCTAAAAACCTTCAAGAGCAAACTGAAGACTGTGTATGCGTAAAGAAAAGCTACTTGTCCTTGTGATGCAAAGGAGGAGTGTTTATATTGTCCATTCAGCAGCACAGCTGCAGAAGCACAGCCTTCTGCATAGAGGAACTACAAAGAGCTGGCCAAATTAACCACTGGGGCAGCCACGATCCCCTCTGCCACATGTCTGTGGCAATTACCAGCTGATTCTGCCACCAAGGGAAACAAATGCAGCCGGAGACCTGTGCATTTTGGAATGACCTTTAAACCAGAGCATTTAAAAATCTACTTCTAGGAAACATCCTTAAGTTGAGGGTGTCAAGGAAATCGTAAGTATCCCACTATTGGCTACCCATGTGCTTCTACGTTCTGTGTCTCTATTTCCCTGATTAATCTGTGATTGAGAACTAATACAAGCTGCACATCCCTAGTCAGGTTTTATATTCCTAAATGGGAAACACAAAGTCCTTTGGACTAGACTATAGCACAGGCATAATTTTAGAAGGAGGGGCAAGACTGACACATTTAGTACTGAGTTTTGGCAAATACAGTAATAAACAGAATCCTCTTTTTATTTCCCAGTGCTGCACACACAGGCTGTGCTGACGGAGCGCTCAGCATCGAGATTGGCCTTCCAACACTCAAATGGGGAGAAGGGATTTATGCTCTAAAGTGTGTATTCTGTGCTTCTCCCAGCTCTCTTGTATTCTCCTTGTATAGCTAAGACCGAGAGGCGCTTTTTTATTCCACTTCACTTTTGTAACTATCAGCTCAAAAAAACCCTCCAAACCTAACAGAAATTTAGCTCTTCTATCATGAAATTAACAGCCGTGCTTTGTGATTGGAACAGGTCCCCAGTGGTACCCATCCCGTGTTGGCCTGCAACTAGAACGCAGTGAGTATTCATATGGCTGAATACAGCCACCCAAAGTATTACTAATCCTCTGGCAGGTTCTCCTCCTCACAGTATTGCTCTCTCTATAACAGTTTTACTGGGTAAACTGTTAGTACATTCTCATTAACTGACATCAATTATTAACTTAATAGTTTTCTCATCAATAAAGGCACCTAATGGTTTTCATAACCACTGAGTAGAAATGTTCCAGAATACAGTGTATGATCAAATAATGAATACAAGGCAGTTTCAAGCCCATTCACTCCCTTCCTTCCCTCACTGCATTAACTGTTTTAATACTTGCTCACTTCCTCACCAGAAGGTGCAGCTGGCTGCAGGAGGCAACCTCTGTGTCAGTCCACAAGTTCTTGGTGGACATAGCAGTGGAAGATAAAGCTGCCAGAAGCTGTTTCGTGTTTGGTCTGTGGATTTGTAGAATTGCAAAGCCATAGAAAATGGGGGCTCAGCACCTCATGGAATTTAACACCCTCACTGATGTAAACAGTCAACAAACGTATATTGAAAGGGAGACCATACATAAAGAAAAGAGCAAAGAGGTGTTGCAGCCATGGCAACATCCTATGCCAGTGGCTGTTGGATTTTTCCAATATCCAGCTCACTGCTTAAAAAAAAAAAAAAAGAGAACAAAATATTGTTATTTCATGTCTCTGCCTGCACACTTTACATCCATCAGGTTTGGAAGCAGATGCCTCAGAAAACGGCAAACAGTAACGTAATGCTAAGATACACCTGATCTCCCTAGGGCAGACAGCTGGCAAAGAAATCTTGGATTGTGAGCCTTTGCCCAAGAAGTTGCATTCATCATCAGGTGCTGCCTGTTGTAAAACAGCCTGAGAATGCATATGCTTCAGCAAAATAATGTCAGTGAGGGACACCCTGCATAACACAGACTTTGCCATCAGTCTTGCAAGACAGGACAAGAAGTGCTCTGTGGAGTTGTCTGTGTGATTGCATGGCCTGTCCCTAATGGGCCAGATTAACAGAGACAGCATTGTACAGCTGTCACACAGTGCTGCCTCATGCTTTTGTTAAAACGGGAAGGGAATAACTCCCATGGAAGAGCTCTAAGTTGCTAACCTGGAGAATAAGCACCAAGTCACCAAAGTAAATCAGAATCCAAGCTGGACCATTAGCAGGGCAGCCTGTGTGTTATGCTGAGTCTCCAAGAGGGCACCTGTTCACACCATCTCCTCTTCTGTTTTTGTCACTGCAGATGGGCCCTTTTTGAAGGATTCCGTCAGCATTCAAAGCCTTGCCGTGTCCTCCATTGTTACACTGTATTTTACAGACCTGGGTCAGCAGGTCGGTTGGACCACAGTAAGTACGTCCTTGTGACAGTCAGCATGATACATCTTAATGGACAATGTGTTTTGGCATCAAATTGCTTCAACTTCCTCAGTCTGTGCTTCCGTATGTAAAATGGTGTAATTAGTTTATCAGCACTCAAAACAGAATTAAATGGAGAGTGAGCCAAGTTATCAATATGCTAACTCTGACTTCCAATTAAAGATTAGAAGGGGAACATAAAAATATTGCCTGAGGAAAAAAAATCAATTTTGAAAAACAGTTTTAGCTTATCTTGGGCTCATATGCCTGTGCAGAACTGTAGCCAAATACATTAATTTGCTGAAAGACTCCTCAGCTTTGAAAGTGGAAGGATATTACAAAGAAAAAATGAATTTCTAGTAATCCTGTTACTAATGCAGGAAAATAATTGGATGGAAATACCTTACTCTTTGTTCAAGCAAAGAACAGTTCTGAGAGAGGCCAAGGTTTCCAGGCAGAAGATGCCCAGCCAGGCTCAGGAGTCAAAACTTTTGAATCTCCTTGTAAAACAAAAGCATTTGCCATGACAACAATAGCTGTCTTATGCTGTAGGTAGACGTGGTTTGAATTTAGTTATTTTCCTTAAGCAGCTGTTGGAAGGTCAGGGTGCTGGGAGAGAGGCAGCACATTCCACCCAAGTGGGGTGTAGGGAATTCAAACCTTACAGGCTCCTTTGGGAAAGTGAGGAGTAAAAGATTAAATTCTTTCACAGCCCAAAGACAGAAGACAGTATGAGGGTTTGCAAGGACAGTGAAGGAATGGGAGGAGAAGAGACCTTTCCAATGTCCTGCAGCAGGCACATGTGGAGGAGCTGAAAGTAGTCTCATGATCCCTCTGACCAAGCTTTTGCTGCAGTAGAGCATTAGCTGGAGTAACACACAGCCCACATCTGTACACTAGATAATGAGATTCCCAATTTCTGCCGTGAGAAACCCAAGTAAGACAGAACTACAGTTTCTGAAAGCCATAAAAGCCATGATAAGACTACTCATGGCAATGGAAAGCAAACCACCAGTTGCTTGCCATTCCTTTAATGAAGCAAATGAGTTTTTGCTAACTGGCATCATGGCTGTTGGCCAGATTATTAGATTCTTACCTCAGGCAGCCCACAGATCCCACCCTGCACACATGGGGGGACTACAAGCCACTATCCTTCCTTGGCTGTGCCTACAAGGATGGGGTTTGTGAGTGTCAGGTCCTTGAGCAGCTTGCAGGTGATAGTCCCAGTTCCTCTCTCCAACAGGTCACTATGGGCTAGGAAGCATTACTACAAGACACGTGGAATGGATATGCTACTTTATAGTTCCTTATCTGTTGAAACGTACACTAAAGGTGAATGTTATTGCCAGAACTGCCTTTGACTTGGGAAAAGTCAGCCTCTGGATCAGCTCTATAAGGTCACACATCCATCCCAACTGCTCTAGATCACGTGCATTTCTCCCTCTCCAGGGAAGCAGATAGCCCTGAGCAGCAAAAAGTCTGGCAGCTTTGAGTCCCTGTGAAGAAGAACATGACCTGTGTCCATCCATCCCAGCTCTGACAGGACCCAAATCCCCAGGGGGTGGCCATCAGTTTACTTCAGTGGAGCTAGAGCATTTCCCACTGTGTGACCTACCTGTTGGAGTAAAGGTCTGTGCATTTACTGAGGCTGAAGCTTTACCCCATCCTGATTAATGGCCTACTGGGGCCAGACTAATTAATGCTAGTCCCGTTTCCTTCACGAATCCATCCCACCATCTCTCAAGCATGGAATTTCCTTGCAAAGCAAAATTGTGATTACTGCAGCTTCCTGTTTGCTACAATTAAGTAATCTGCAAGAACCTTATTTATTCTCTCTTTTCCTGGTGGTTTATGTAGCCTAAGACAGTAACATAACTAAAGCTTAATATCCCATTATAAATACTGCAGTTATGACCAGGAGTAGGTACTGCAGGCAGTGGCATTTTTTTATGATTTAATCTGCATGCAAAAAGTTGACTCTACGAGTTTCTGAATATTCATCTTATCCCATTCTATTCCATATTCTAAATTGTCTCCATTCTCAGTGGGAGCAATCTTCTTCCTAGCCACGTCATTTAAACAGTCAAGAGATTTTTATATTATAGCTAGTCTACAGCAATAGAGAAAAGGTTCATAGAAGACTGTATTCTAACAACAGCAATTAGAAATGCATTTGTACACAGGATGTGTAGTTTTACTGCCATTTTTACTGTGCTCCCATCCCCCTTGATGCTCTACCAGATTTACGCACACAGTGAGGGAGGCTTCTGATTTAAGGGTTTGACATTTAAATAAACAAGGCACAGAATGAAAATATTCTTATCTCGTCAGCAAAGTGATAGGTAAGGTACAAAGGGCCACATTCAGGTCTGGACTCCAAAAATAGATACAGAAGCACACGGAGACATGTTGGTGCTGCAGAGGTCGATGCATTAGGCATGGACCTGTCTAGAGGAACACTAAGCACAGAGGTGGGTCTTCTGGGGCTCTGTCACCTCACTGGAGATGACACTTGAGGACCAAGACCCCCAGTGCTGGGGATTTACACCAAGACAATGACGTGTGGTTTTTAAAAGGGGAAAACAGTATCGACCTCCACCTCCTGGGAGCAGCACCCTTTCCAAACATGTTGTAAAATACAAGGTGATGCTGCTCTCTGTTCCCAAATAAAGAATTTGTGCATCAATAAGTCTAGGAAAATCAAGGAACTTCAACTTCCCTTTTGGAGCATAAACAGTCTCAGATTTACAATACTTGTCGCACTCCACCTTGGCAGCTCAAGGGTTTGCTGTCTCCTGTTGTCTGTTAGTCCCTCTGCCAGAGGCTGATACCGTGTAGGAAGGATGTTTCCTTCTCTTCTTCAGCTTTCCTAAAACAGTGTAGCACAGTGACCAAAATGTTTTTGGTGTTTTGTGCAATGAAAAGCCAGACTTCCCCAGGGCTCACGTTACACCACAGCTCTGAGACTGGCTGTTGTCAACAAATTCTAGAGGCTGGGTTGCTCTGATGGAAGGAGGAGGACAAAGGGGGTGAGGGATTTGTGACCCTCCTCCATTGGAACAATTATTTGTCAGTCTCTTTTGAAAAATGAGGTCCTTTTCTGGGATAAAAGTAGATATTCAACCTCAGCTTGCTCTTTTAGAAGAAAGGAGGCCCTCAAGGCTGATTTCCAGAATATAATTCAGGAACAAAACAAAACCTGTTTCTTAGTATCATGAAATTTTTTAGAACTCTTGCTCTACTCTCCCTTCTTTTATTTAAAACAAATATTACCTGAAACACATAATTTACTTCTGCACAAGATTTACCAATTTCTTTACCCTGCCTGGAGGGTATAGTTGAGGTTTGCTGACTGATGCTGCAGAGATACTAATGGGAGCTGAGTTTATAGATTTGTTCTATATGGCCCTGTAAAGATTTTACCCCCAGGGATGTTTGAAATTCCCACCACTGGAGTAATGGCTTTTATTTTTAATCTCTGCAATTCTGGGCCTAAGCATGTTTGACAGACACCTCTTTTTACATAATTGCAGTGTGGCATGGTGAATTTTTGAAACATGGCTGGTGTTTTACTGCTAAGAATACACACTGCTGCCGTAGTGAAAAGAAGAAAAAACAGAAAAAAATCCATTCTTCCTGCTCAAATTCACACTGCTGCTAAAGCTTTCCTTACTTGAGCAATGATTGCAATTTCTGATTTATCAGCTTCTGTTGTCCTGTTGCTGCCTGGGCCAGCTACCAAAAGGATCCAAACAGAATTGAGAAAACAGCATAGAACTGTAAAAAAAATATTTTACTTCCAAGCCTGTGAATTTCAGAAGATTAACCCTGAAACACAGTACTTCAGTAAGTATTTTTTGTAACTGTGATTTAAAATTAGGGATTGCTTAAGTACTTTGACTCCTGAGGGTCTTAAAATAGTAAAGCTGGTAGTAGAACTGCTCCATTTCAAGTTTCCCAATGAAAAAAGATTCTGCTCAATTTAGAAATGTGGAGACTAATACTTCTTTAAACCCAAGAGCATCTTTGAAGTCTGAAAATCCACATTTTTCACTAATTGATCTGTTCTCTCCTGGCTGGCAAGAAAATTTATCGCCAAGTTAGACATTGTGGAAAATGAACAAGAAGACAGGAAGGGATCTTTGTTTGGAGCTGTGTGGTTATGCACAGCAGCTGTACACAGTGGGGAAGGGCACTGAGGAGGTGCTGCTGTTCTCTCAAGGGGAAGGCAGTGTTTTGGTTGGTGTGGTTCTCTCCTGTTACTGGCACAGTGCCTGCACACCAAAGTTTTTCAGTCCTGCTGGTGAACAGGGGAGCAGCAGGTTGCTCTGACAGTCTGGCACAGCTCGATTCATTGGTCCTGTAAATGTGGAACAATCCCATGAAGTCTATGGGATGATTGTGATGGGAAGCGATTTGTGTATTGATGGGTTTGGAGAAAAAGCAGCCAAACTGCTGCAGGCTCATTTTCTCCACCTTCTCTACACTGAGTTCAGATTTGGACTCCCCATGAGGAACAACTTAAGATATTTTCCCTAATTTGGGAACAGAAGAAGAGACTTCAGTAAAGGTTTATAACCTCTCAATGGGATGTAAAAGTACAGACAATTACGAGAAAAGGAGAAAGAGAGGATCTGAGGAGTTTGAAGGAGTGTGAGGACGGGAGTCCTAGCAAACTAGTGAGCCAGTGTAAAGATGATAAGTGTAAGAAAACTCATATTATCATAGTTTAGGAAGGAATTTGAAGTCCAGGTAAGAGAGAGAGCTGAGGATCTGTTTTACATATCAGAGAATGTCACTGAATGTGGTTCTCAGCAGATACATATCAGGGTTTGCATATTTTGTGGCCAATTCAGACAGAGTTAGTTGTGGGAATAGGACCCTACAAATTGAAGAACACTCTCAGGGAATTGTGGCTACCTGAAAAACTTTGCAGAAGCGCCAAATAAACAGAACGTGTGATTCTGTGTGAATCTGTGGGTGGCTTAAGAACAGCTACAAAAAAGTGCCAAAGACAGAAAAGTCCTCAAATGGTTTTTCATTGCTAAACCTCTTGGATCAATAGATAATTTGCTCATAGAACATGATCTCCAGGAAAAAAAAGAAGTCACTATTTCCTTGACAGCACCTTTTCCAACTACAATTATTTGTAATGCAAAGCACCTCTGTTTTACAGCTAACAGTTTGTACTTGGCAGAGGTTTCTGCTAGAACACACAGTAAGCGTTGCTCTACCTTGCGACAGTTGGCCAAGTCTTGAGCTGATCCCAGTCAAAAGCTGCGAACTTTTAAAAACATTGTGACCTTTCACAAAGGCAAACTACACACACGAGATTGCTCTTATTTTTCATTTAATTAAGTCTAATATTTTTCAACCTCCAGGGTTATCAGGAGAGAACAGCTTGCATTTGCCTGATTTCTTGCCATGGTTTTATATTGTTTGTGCCTTTCTTTGGGCCACACATACTTTTGGCTCTTTGCTACTGCCCAGTGGCAGCATGAAGTTAACAGATAAGGGAAGAGGCGACCTCTGATACTGCCCAGCTGGCTGATTTGGATTCCTCAGATGCTGCTTCTAACGATGCAAACAGTGTTGCAATAATTTCTCTTGGTCTCAACAACAAATGCCACTAGCTCATGATGAACCATGCCAGAGTGTCAATTTTTCAGTTGCCAAAGGGAATTAGGGAGCTACTAGAAAAATTAATTCTGAAGGTTCTAGTTACTGTTAAGCACAGCAAACACCGAAAGACCTATGCCTAAGTGTTTATAGGAATGCCCTTGAGTTTTTACCACTTTGAGTGCAAAAAGAAGGTAGAGAGAATTCAGTAAGCATAAACAGAACAAGCTGTTTCTTTCAGTTATACATAACTTTTTGCTTAAACCCTTCCTGCTACTTAAGGAACAAAGAGCTGCTTGATGTACGGTGCTAGTAAATGTAGACACCTTCCTATTTGTATTCAGAGTAACTAAGGAGGTTGACATTTTGTCAATCTATGCAAATTTGAGCAGTTTTAGTCCCCCTAGAATGCATAAGCCTAGCACAATTATTTTGTAAGGGGAATTTTGCCCCACCCCATATAGGGTGTAAGGAGAGCACAGAGGAGAGTGAACCATGGGGTGAACCAGTGTTCAGCAGAGAGAACCAGAGACAGAACCAGTGTTTGAGAGGAACAGGTGCCTCTTTACCCACCTTTGTCTGGTGCCCTTGACAAGCCACTGAATTTCTCTGTATTTCAGCTTCCAAAATACTGGCAAGAAAGTAGCAGTATTTTCCACTTTGCTATGTGCTTTGAGGCTTCTGGATGATAAGTACAGATGAGGTTATTTATAATAACCAGGTATCTAAAAAGCACTATTTTGTTAACGTATCTACATAGCTGAAGATAAATACATATTTAAAAATGATGCACCTTATAAGGAAGGTTTCAAAATGCTGTCAAAGACCTGTAAAGATTTGGCAGCAAATCTGAACCCACACTGGTGTTTGGTTACAAACAGAACTTGAGTTCGTCACTGAATATGTATCAGTACAAACATATACAACATACATATATGTGTGTGCAGAAGAATAACATTTGTTAATTTGCAATAATTTTCCATTTTGAATAAGAAACATGAAACGACTTGTGGTCTCAGGGAAGAATTTTGCCCATAGTATGAAGTGGTCTGGTGCCAATGTTTCAGACCAGTCAGTCTTAGAAGAAGAGACAGGAGGAAGCTGGGATTTCACCTCCCTTATTCCACAGAGCATGCACAGGCCTGAGTCAGGGACAAACAGCGTCCATTGCTGTTCACTCCCCAGCTCCTGAAACTGGCCTGAGTCAGCTCCAATTTGCCTATAAAATCCTACAGCAAATCCATCCAATCTCTGGTATTTGCAGTAAATATTGAGCAGCAGCCTGAAATACTCACAGACACCGAGTCCCTGCAAAATCTGCCCAGACAAGGGAAGTTTCAGGTGCCTCTGCATGCACAATTTAAGTTTTGTAGAATGGATTAGCCAGTTCTGTGAGAACTGAAAGAAGTAATTGAATATTCAAGCAGCCCTTAAGAACTGCATTACCTGATGCAAAATTGCTGCTGCTGTGGATTTTTGCAAACATGAAAATACAAAACTTCTACAAAGGTGAAGATTTAGAGATGGTGCTAAAATTATGCCATTATCATTCCCAGGTAACTGTATGGCCTTTAATGGGGTAACAAAGTATATGAGGTAGAAATTAGAGTAGAAATTAATAATGTTTCTTAATGATCATTAGTTCAAGAGTACTTAGGGCTGGGATTGTAAAAGGAGTCTAAGGTAGTTATACGCTAAGTTTAACGTGATCTGGGGACTTGGGAAGATTTAACTGCCTGTTTCTCTTGCGTTTCTCTGAAATCCCAGCTGTGCTCTGTACACTCACACACAGCAATGGTCTGTCTCATAGCAGGAGATCCTTCTCTTTGTGCAGTATGTACACTGTCAGTCTGACCTTGGATCAGGACTGCAACTAGTGCCTTTGTCTCACAGTTATCAGAGAAACTAAGCCCTGTCCATTAGATAATTTATATGCTGCAGCTGCTTTTCCATCAGTTACCCAGGACATGCTCAAGCTGTTTTGTATCTCTTGCTGTGCTGAGGACTACAGTCAGTGAGCCAAAGTCACTGTCCTGGCTGCAGGTATTACCCTCATCCCATGCTCTCTGCTTAAGTCCAGACATCCCGTGGGCAGCGGAAGAGAAAAGATCACAAGCAGCACTGGTGACTGGGAAACCAGCCCTATATGGTGTGGAAAGAGCTGCAGGAAGGGATCAGTGTGGAAGAGGCTGTATGGCCTTTCTTCAGCTCTGCTGCTTGTCATAAATGAGATAATGGGAGACTACGCCAAAAGGCAACAAGATAGGGTGTGTTGTGTGATATTACAGAAAGGGCATGTCATACACATTACAGAGAGGAATTAGCTGATGTCCTCATGTGAAGATACTAATATGTGGGCTGTTCATTTATAAAGATTTGGTTGGACTTTTTTCAGACTCCCTCCACTCCACCGCCTCTGTTTACAACTTCCTTTTGTCCTGTTCTGCCTTTTCCTGACCAGTACACATGATACTTCAACTCCCATCAAAACCCTTTCCATTCCCTTTGGCAGACCTGTTGGGACAGTGTCAGGCCGTATGTCAGCTGCCCCTACCAGCCAGAAAAACCCTCCAATAACTTTAAAGAACTCCTTTCACCTCTGCTGCATTCATACCTCCCTAAATATACCCTCTGCCTCACAAGGTCTGGGATATGAATTCCTGACTTGGCTGTTACTCTGTCCAGCAAGGTGTTCCTGGCATGGTGAGCTGCATAGAGGTAAAAGAAGCAGGTACAATCTGGCTCCTGCAAGATGAGATGCTTTGCTGATTTGCAGATTAGCTCTCCTGTATTGTTTCACCATTTGTTCCATCATCTCTTTGATAATGGAAACTCCTACTCTGCTCTTTTGACGTTTCGGATCTCAGTTTTGTTGTTTACATAGTAGATATTTCCAGTTTAGGTGTTACTGAATCAGATCCCTGAGGACCTGATAACTGAGATGGTTAAATAAGCTTGATTTTAGCACCCTGTATGGAGACCATGCTGGGGAGAGTTTTGATTACAGAACAGTTTTATTTAAGAGCACTTTCTCTGTGCTACTGAGAATAATTGGTCTACAGACTATATCACGTCAGACACTGGAGAGGAGAGAAGGAAAGTAACAGAACTGGACACTGTGCAAGATATGAAGTAGACTGTACAGATGTGGAAAAAAGAGGCAATCTCCTGTTTTCTCTCTTCAGGGAGTTAATGATGAGCTCAACAGTTAAATCCTATTGAGCTGTGCTCACTGTTATAGAGACATACTGCTCCTCCAGGAAAAGATAATTTTGCTATTGTGGATCACCATATTCGGCTGCACCCAATATACCAAAATAATCTAGGCAGGACCACAAGATGGTAAAGAAAAAATAATTTTCTTTTAAACATTGGGGGTTTTTTGTTTTGTTTTGGTTTTTTTTTTCATTTCTAAAAGATAAATCTGCTCCATGTTTTAAATGATCAGTTGGTTTTTTAAAAAATAAAATGATATTTCTTTTGTTCAGAAACAACAAGCTACAATGTTATTATTTTCAGGCCTTTGTTTAAAATGTGATTACTATTTTTGCAGAATATGTCAGCAGGAATTAGTAATTTTGAGCACCTATAAAAATGATGGGTTGAACTGATCCTTCACACAACTAATACCTCCCTAAGCCCAGCAATTAGTCAGCTATAGGATGAGTATGAAGACACTAAGTAGGCTAAATTGCATATAATCATTGAGAATCAATAGTAAAAGAATGGTGCTTGCCCTTGATTGCCAGTGGGTAGAACCAATAATTGTAATGTTGTGTTAATTTAAGACTACTTCCCCTTTCACCTGCTTGAACTCATGGGAATTTTTAGCAGTTTCTCTGCCTGCCTTTCTGGAACTCATTTTTCATTTATGACAAACTTAAATCAGTGGGCCAGAGAATTAGTGCAGCAGTCACAGCATGGAAGATGCAACAGAAGGAAACAGCCTGAAACTTACCTAAACTAAACTAAACTACAACAAAAACTACAGCAAATTGAACCTCATCCTCTAAAACAGAATGTTACTGATCTTAGCTATGTGCCAGTGTGACTCAGCTATGACAAAGGCAAATAAAGTCCTGCTGCCAGACAGTGCCCAGTTTGATTGCAAATCTCATGGCTGACCCTGCACCGCCTGCCTCCACATGGGTGATGTGACTGGAACACAGACAAGACTGGACCCTGTCCCCAACCTGTGAAGCCCCCGAGCATGCTAATGCTGCTCACCTCCACAATCCCCAGCTCAAGAGCTACTGTCAGTGCTCTCAACTGCTTCTCTGAATTGCACTGAGGAACCCTGTCACAGGATTCAGTTATCTCGTGTCTGGGAGCTTTGGCTTTTAAACAGAGACTGGATTTTTTACTAAATCTTGAAACTCTCCTTCTCCTTTCAGCATCTGAAATCAGTCAGGGGGTAAGGGAGGAATATTTGGTGCAGTGACAAGTAAGCACAACTTGGTGCTGAGTCCTGCCAAACTCTTCCTGGCAGCTTTGGAATGTGCTCGTGCCAAACAGATGTTGGAAGCTGGCAGTTACGGATGTACTTTGTGGTACAGCTCGTGGCAGAGAGAATAAGCTACACTGGAGAAAGCAGCTCATTCCAGGCTCTTCCCCTGACCTGCCCAGACCACATTATCTGCGCCTCTGTCCCTTATACCACCATAGTATAGATTTAGTGTGTTAGGTTTAAAGAGAAGAGGCCGTCCCTTATAGCGTTTGCAGACTGGCAAACCCAGTGGGCTCACATTTTGGAACAGACCCATACAACTGCTACTAGGACAAAATTCTAATAAGCCCTTGGCTGTGAGGTATTCCACAACAATGAGTGCTCCTGGACTCCTAGATTAAATATTTCTATACACACACAAACACGCACACACCTGCTCTTGGGATCATGCAGAGTCTAAATGGAGCACAGAAGTCATGATGTCACTTGGAACAAAAGGGAATTTGATGTTCCCTTGGTAGAGAACACTTCAGTCTGTTGTTACTTTTGGAGACTGTCCTGCTATAAAAGGATAAAATTTCAAAAAAGCTTCCCCCTGTAACAGAGGAAAAGGGAACTTAATTGCAGGATATTTCTGCATGAAAACCTTTCTCTTTCAATAGTCTTCTGAAGAGTGATTAGAAGAACAGACTGCTGGGGGGCCAAATACTAGTTTTGAGAAAGGTGGTCTGAAGTCAGTGTTGCTTCCTTAAGCCACAAGTACTTATTCATTACAATTCTACAGCAGTGCCAATAGCCACCATGAAGCCAAATAACCCATCAGTCATAAATCTTTCTCCCTGAAGCAATGATAGGCACTTGAGTTACAATTTGCCAGTCCTTGTAAATGTGTAGGACTACACCACTTCCATTTTATTCTGGGATTCAGTCCAGCAGGGACAGGTGACCAAATCTAGACCTCTCATCACTCTAATGTCATTTTACTTCTTCCAGCTGTGTGTGGCTTAAGGATGTTCCCCAACAAAAAGCAATACAGACTGTACCAAACCAAAGTCAGACCTTAAAACTGAGGGTGGCTCATGTCATCTCCATGACTCTGTCTTCTCTCCATGCCCCTCCTCCCAGCTCTCTGTGGCTAGCAGGAGTGACAGTGGTGAGATGAAATGATTTCTTCTTGCTTTGTTTTTGTCACAGTAGGGTAACTTACTTGTCCAGTCTGCCCACTACAGGCTATTTCTGCTGATGCCTGCACAGGGAGGAGCACCACCCAGTCACTGAAAAAGAGCTCAAAGCATCAAGCACCAGGCAGGCTGGTCCTGCTCTTCCCACCCACCATGAAATTTCAAGCAATGATAGCCTCCCTTCCAGATGACTCTGCTGGCAACCAGGATTCAAAGTTATGTTTGTTTCTGTCATGCTTGCTTGGCTTTTAACTGATGTACCACTTAATTGCAAAAAACACTGGCAGAAAGCAAGCTGCCTTCAGTTTTTTGGCCTTGATTTTCAGTGTTATTTAGATTCCAAATAGGCATCTGATGGCACAGCCAAAAGTATAAAGAGGACATAACTGTAATTTTGACCACCTTCCATGAAGCATTCCTGACTGGGTTAATGTTCTGCCCAGAAACCTATCTCTCATTTCCTAAATGGATTTTACTCCTTTGCTAAAGGGACTGCAGAAGAAACCCCCGTGTGTCATTTAAGTCCTGAAAATGAAGCCAAAAGTAATTTGAAGGATGAATAGGGGTTGTGGATAGGGGTATTCTTTCTCTCACACCTTTCCTGATACAATTTTCTAATCTGCCACAGCCATTTTACTTTTCATTTCTAGTTTTTTCTAACAGAATACACTGGGCCTCTTCTCATATATCTGCTCTTTTACATTCGCCTCTCGACTATTTATGATCAAGTGGAAAGCAGGAAGAACTTCCGCCACCCGGTGGTTCAGTAAGTGACACTTGTGTGAATCATTTTCCTGGAGCATGAGGAACCAGAGGGATGGAGATCGCATTTCCAGGGCTGAGGATGTTAACAGGGGGTCTGAGGCTGCCTGCCTGGTGTCAGATTCAGTTCTTACCGACACCTGTTTGACATTTAGCAGCACTCATAAGCCTGACCAAAGATGGGATCCCAGCTGCAATAGTCACGGCACCTGGTCACCATGGAGATGCAGTGTTTTCCCCAAACAGTTTGACATAAAGCCTGAACATAAGGTGAAATAATAGACACAGTGGGTAATAACCCAAAGCCATGCTTGAGGGAGAAGACAAGACTCCAGGTGCCCCACTCGCAGTCTCCTTATAGCAGATTCCTGCTCTTGAGATGAGCAGCACCAGCATCCAGCACAGAAGATAACTACCCCTACACCAGCTCTCACCTAGGCACAAGAAAGAGGAAATTCAACAGGTGTGCATGTCAGGTCAAGAAACTCAAATGAAACATCTCCACAGGACAGTGGTAGAATGCACCAGGCAGACTGGGAACTTACACACTTAAGGAATTTTCTTTCAGTGGGATTGTCCCCATTCTGGGTGATTAGTGCCTGGCAGAAGGGTGAAAGGAGATCAAGGAAAGCCTGTTGCCTGCATAAGCCAGACCACTGATGGGAGGGCACATAGGGACCTAGGAGGCTCAAGGACTGTACAGCTTTCCCACACACTTCTTCCACACTGTGACTGCAGAATCAGGGGAACTGGTAAACAGCAGAGAAATACAGTGAGTTATAATGCCATTTACAGATGGAGGAACAGGCACTTGGAGAGACATTAAGAGAGTTAGTGGAGCTGGGAATGAGAACACAGAACAATTGATTTCAAATCCAGAGCTGCAAGATGCTTGTCTTCCTTCTCTTGTGCATATGCTTAAAAGGAGAGAGTTCCTGGCAGCACTGAAGAACCTGCCATATCTTTACCTTCTTTTACAAGGGCAAGGGTTGTGCAGAATCCTGCCAGTGACCACTCCTTAACGGGTACATCTGAGGTCCCCATCCTAAGCCAAATTAATTAAAAAATTTCCAGCAAAGCTGGAAGTTTGCTCCAGGCTTTGGATAAGTCGTTAATTGTTCGAAATTTTCTTAGCTCAACTCTCTCTGGTTTAATTACTTTGAAATTGTTTAATCTTTGACTTTAGCTACCGTACACGATGCATAATAAAATTATTTGAGATTTCACATGCTGAAAACCACTTTTCATTTATGTCCTATATTTGGTTTGCAGCAAGACGGGCTATGGTAGTACGGTAAATGTAACCAAGATAAAATGCCATCAGGAATCACTCCTGACATTTGTTTCTGAAACTCAATCACTATGAGCTGCAACTCATTCTCGGAAGTAAATCGGCAATGCCTGTTATTGTTTCATAATCTTCCTCAAAAGGGAATCAATATAATAATTTCTACCACAATTACTTCATTTCTTTATAACAGGCAACAAAAAAGCCATCAGAATGGATTAACTTAGCAACAGAATCTCATTTTGCGTCCACAAGGAAATGAAACACAAACTACCTCCATGCAGCTCCTTGAGTTGGCAAAGGACAAGGAAACCATTCAGAAGTTATTCAGAATGTTTTTAAATGTCAGACACATCCTACAGGAGCGTTAAGGTGGCCTTAAAACGTGGGAGACGTCTTTTGGAAGAGTGCGTCAGACGCCTGGCTGTACACGCAGCTGTCCTGTCTAAATGTCTTGTCAGGACTATGTATCACATTCAGAGCTCGAGGAGCTCTTTTTATTTCAAGGCTAGTAAAAATAAGCTGCTTCCCTGCAAAATGCAAGCAACTTTGCATAACACTGAAAATGATTCCATTAATCTTTGGTTCCAGATGCTTCAATTAAGACAATATCTTAAATCCCACAATTTTAATGTGACTGCAGTTTTGGAATATTAGTTCTTATTCCTTTCATGACATTAACTGTGAGGTAGTAAAAAAAAAATTCACTTATCTTAATTTCCTTTTATTTTTTTCCTTTCTGTTCCAGCTTGGCCTGCTTCTGTCACTGTTTACACTACATCAGACATCTTCTGGAGACGTTATTTGTCCACAAGTTTTCGGAAGGGCACACTCCTCTGAAAAATATGATAAAGGTGACAGTATGTTTATCATCTTGTGTAAGAGAGAATATCCTCATATCAAAGCAGTCCTTGGAAGAAGATAGGGAAATAAAAATTAATTTATTTTGTAGCTCCAGGAATTATGTTTAGTGAAAATACAGATACAGGGAGGATTTCAGAACCATGTCCCCAAGGACATAAATTGAAATCAATGTCCATTTTAGCTCCCGCATGTAAATGTCCACTTTGACTCATACACCCAGGGGGCTGATTGTCATGTCCAGGATATCCAGGATATTTTTTAGCGAAAATGGTATTTTATGATGATAGCTGCTGCTGCAACATCTAGCAGTGTTGACAGAAATCATACACTGCTTCCTTGGTGCAATATAAATACAGAGCAAGAGACAGGCCTTGTGCTAGGAAGTGAAAATCAAATTACAAGTACGAAAATAAAAATTCTCCTATAGATGGAGGCCTCAGGTAGGAAGATACTGAGCTGACCAGGTCTTCTCTCTTCCAAAGCCTTCTGAATTTCAACCATGTGTCATTACTCATAAGCTTTCCTTTCTTTTATTTCACACACTCTACCTTGGCCATTTTGTATCACCCCTCCACCCCATTCAGTGTGATGTAAACACCCTCCCTTTAAACATTTTGGAATACATTTAGGATTTTGGTGAATGAGCTTAACACATGACCTCAATAGGGGGCTTCACTTTTACTCTTTCTTGTTTTGTCTGGTTTAGTGTTCTGTTTGTCTTGTTCTATCTTGCTTGGAAATGCTGTATTTCAGGTACAGTAACAGCTCAGCTGTGTTAACCAGCCCTAGACTTTTAACAGCACAACTCAAAAAAATGTGCTCTTCAGCAGTAGAATCAAAGAAGGAGAAAACAACTGCCAATTCCTACAACAGGCATAAAACACATTCCACACAATAAAAAAAAAATCTACGCTGTGTCCCCAATTTTTTTTTTTTACTTGCTTCATAGCATCTTAGAAAGATATATATTCTGAGGCTCACAAAGCAACTGCAAAGTCTTTCAGTGGTCATCTGGGTTTTGCACTTGGCAGAATTTATACTTACAAAGTTACAGTTTGTACTTCCTTATTGCCCTTTCAAAAAAATTCTCTCTCTGTTCCAGGGCTGTGCCTTTTACTGGGGATTCACATCCTGGATCGCGTACTACATCAACCACCCGCGGTACACGCCACCATGTAGGTATGGGTAGGACACAAAGCTGCCAAACTCGGTTTGAAAAAGTCTTTGCCAGGTAACCTGAAGTCCTCCAAAATCAAGAGATTGGTCCCACATTAGATCATATGACTGAACTATCCCGAAATTAATCTTTGCTCCCTGTCAGAAGGAAGGTTGTTGTGTTGGAAGCACCTCTGCTTTGTGCCACCGAATGTTCGTGCCTGTTCGGTGCTTGTTCAGCCACGGTCAATTGCTGTCCAGTTTTATGAACGGGAAAATTTGGACAAGTAGAGAAAACACAAAGATCAATATATTTTGCTCATCTTCACAACATTTGTATTAAAGAATGCAGGAAAGAATTAGAGCAGGTTGCATTTTCTTGGGGGAGATATTTATTTGATAAAGGTACATCCTTTTCATGAAAATTAAGGTTTTTCCTTTTTTTTTCCTCCCTGAGAAACCAGTAAAAATCCATCACATACTGCTGATAACAGAAAGATTTTTTAAAAAAATTTTTAGATTTTTCCTCATTTTTTTCCCTCTCCTCATGTTTTGCTGTTACACTGCTCTTTCTTCGTGAATTTTTTCTGTTTGCTCTCTGGACTTTTGCTTCTTTTGAGCATAATTGTCACAGGTTTTATTTTCTGCTACTTTACTTTCCTTGCTATACCTTAGTCGCTCTTTTCCTCTGTATCTCAGATTTATCTATGAACTTTGGGAACAAAGCATTTGCTTTGCCATTTTTATTTACACTCAGGTAAATTGCTAAGTTTTTTCAATCAAAAATTTCTCCTACATGACTCTTGCTTTTCTTTCAAAAGAGCACAAAAGTTCTATTTCAAAACCATGTGATTAATTGAGTGACAGTTGGATTTGATGTGGCTTTGACAACAAAACTGCAAACAATGCAGAAACCTCCCCAGACACAGTTTTTAGCAGTCTGGGCTATCAAATCAGTAAGTGCAGCTTCTTTATTCGGGGAACTCTTTGTTCAAGACACAAAAGAGGAAGCATTCAGAAGAAATATTTCTAATTGCTTGCCACTGCCTTAAAATGCCTTTGGCACCACAGAAGAGTCCTGTGCCAGCCAGGAAGAAAAAGTTCTCAAAAAGTAAAGGCTTGCTGAGACATGGCCAAGACAAGTGGGGTATGTACACGTGGTTTGTGTCCCCCAGCTATGACCAAGGTTTACTTGGGAACCGTAAACCTTTGGACATGAACATGGTAGAGCTCTACACTGGTCTGGGGGCAACAGCAAAAAGGAGAGGGCAGGCAAATGACAGGTAAAATTTACAGATGTTAAATGTATTTCTTGCATGACTGTGAAGCAGATAGTGGCTGTGTAGTAAAGCCTCACTTTTGCCTCACTACTAAAACAAAAATAAGGTAGTGGATAGGTTATGTATTGGGTTTTTTGGTCATGGAAGTAAAGGGTCTATGGATAAGGCTGTGATTCTTGCCCTGGTTTTACCTGACCTTCACTCCCCTCCTTGCCTTTTCAAGGGACTCACCACTACCAGCTGCTTTGACAAAACACTTGAATATATGAAGCTGGCAAATAATAAAACGGGTGAAATCTGCCTTGAGATCAGTGGTGTAAAACTGACATTTCTAGAGTGCTATTACTGTTTGTATTGTCTTCATATTGTGTGTGATAATATCCAATCTTTCTGCAGAGCCTGTCAGGAAAGAAGTATTTCTGCTCCTCAGCACTAGATTAATTTCACCCATAGCAAACCATGTGCATACCGTAAAATGCAATTTATAATTTCATTCTGTTTTCTAGCATTTGGCCACAAACAAGTTTTTTATGCTGCTCTTGCTTTTCTGGTACGTACAAAAATGAAGTTTTATTTATGGTTATGGAATAGGATTAACTTACAATTTAAAATGCAGTAATGCTTCTATGCGTTTGTGTGTATACAAATGTATAAGTCCATGTCCACGGACCTGTGTACTTTGACTAAACTTAGTACTAATCTATTAAGATTTCTCAGTCAGGAAGTGTCCTACTAATATTTATGTACAGAGAGTTTAAACTGAAATACTGTGTTTGAGAGCCATGAGAACATCATCAGCATTATTACTACTGGTAATTGTGTTAGAACACTAATATTTAGACAGACTGAAACTTGTCATTTTTAAAACACTGAGGAATTACATCCTAAGCCGTCTTCGCAATAGTTCAGTGTACCCTGAATAACTTATATCAACATCTATTAAAAACGATATAAACAAACCCTCCCAAAATGGGATAAGCCAAAGGAAAATGCAGCTGATGAAGGATGGCTGACACTACCCAACCTGGTGTTTGAATGAACATAATTGTATAGTGAGACAGAGGCTTGGTAAGAAGTTCTCACATGGAAATGTATATCCTCCTGTCCTCTGGAACTGCTGGGCCAGTAGCCAAAACATCCTCTTTGAAAATCAGATACAGATAAGCTTCCAGAGATATAACAGGGTGATGGGACAGTAATATGCCTAGGCTCCTTCAGAAAAACACTATTCAGAAAAACATACAAAAACTCATTAGCAATATTTAAATGCTTTTGTAAATTTAAGACCGTTAAAGGTCACAGTTTTGGAAGTGTTTGTCTCTGGGGCTGGCCAAGCAGTTCTCAGCTTTTCTTTCTCTAATAAGGTATAGCAAAGACAAGAAAGATACTTTTATGAAGAAGTTCACACACTGCATGAGTCTCTAGAGCCAAAAGCAATAACCCAATACTGCAGTGACAGGAGGTTGTGGCCCTGGTAAGCAGCAGAATGCCCAGAACCTTGCTGTGTGCACCCTTCCCATGCTCAGGGGATGTTTGAAACCAAGCAAACTGCTTGCCTGAATATTCAGTGTTACCAGCAAAACTAGTCCTCAACAGAGTCTCTGCTTAGAGAAAGCCTCCTTTTCCTTTGAAACATCCTTCCCTGCATCAATGGAATGTGCCCTGCTATAGCTCGTAAGGAAAATGCTGCCATCAAGCACAGGGATGAGTCCTGTTGGGGGCGTTTTCTATAAAATATGTCAAATCCCCTTAAGATCTGCATCAGCACCTGGTCTGGGCTCTGAATTCTTACAGATCTTTTAAGAACTCCCTACCCATGGAAACTCAAAACCTGTCCCTTTCAGATCTTGTGTTGGCAGATTCCCAGACAATGAATTTAAAACATCAACGTATGAAATAAAATAATTTGAAGCTGTTTTCACAGGTTTCTAAAACATATGAATAAAATATTTGGAAGATTTCTCTTTTTTTACCCTCTTTAAAGTCTTGTCTTTATTACACATCCTGATTTAAGTGTATACATCTGCAGCTGCTGTAAACAACAGTACTGAGTAATTTGAAGAGTGTCTGCAGGCCCCCCTGAAAGATTCTCATGTTTAAAGAAATTAAGCTTTGCAGGGATGTTTTCCTCATAGGGTACACATGGAATATAAAGAGGGGAAACAGTGTGTGGATGTCACTATTTTATAATTGTAAATAGCATCAGCTTTTTCTCCGCTGTTCCCCGCTGCCCCATATTTTATATATGATAAACTATGGACTAGCTTAAATTTAGCAGTGGTTCTCAATGTAGAACATTAAGTCCCATCTCTACAGAGGGGCATAAAAGCTAATCACAGCAGAATGCAGCTGCAGAGTCAAAGGTAAGCCAATAAAAATCCCTGCGGAAATGCCCTTTGCTTGTTTTACTTAGGATTAGTAGGGGTTAATTATATATATGTGTGAATGTCTCTTGCTCCACGATAGTATAGGCATCTCATTAGGTACAGTGTTTTACAAAACCACTTTTAATCACAAAACCTTTTTCTTTAAAATAACAGCAATCAGAAAAACAAATCACGTTCCCAGCTCATAACTGGAAGTATGCAAATTAAAATTATGTCTATTACTATGGTTAGACTTATGGCTTCTGATATGGTATTTTATAATGGAATTTCATTTTCTGGCTATTCAGTGTTTTACATCTGGTATTTATGATAGAGGATGGTCAGTTATTTGGAATTCAAAACATTTAAAAGGACAGCAGGACTTGAACCATAACTACCTCGCTATGCAGAATAACAGCCAATAACAGGTCTATTTACTAATAGACCTGATTTAAACCTTCCAAACAAACTCCACAAAAATCTCTGCCAAAAAGGGGAAAATTCTTCAGCAATGCTATGTACAATGTTCTTTCAGATAATAGCACATTTCAATATAAAATGAAGTTACATATTTCTTTCAATTAGTTTTAGTAAAAATCTGTTATGGATGACTTTCAGAATTGACTTTAAAATGACAATTGAAGTTCTTTTTTTCTATTAATTTTGTGACTTCACACTTTTAACATCTCTACGTTTTAACATTTTCCTTTTAATTTTAATTTTTTAAATTTTTTTGACCCTTGCAAAATTTAGAGCGACAAATGCTGTAAGAAAATGCAACTTTTTAACACTGCATTTTTCCAATTTGAGAGGACAAATCAGTCTTAAAACATGGAAATGAATAAAAAAGTTCAGTTCAGCCTGAGCTGGACTGTATACAGCATTTTGGTTTTCTTCCCAGAGTAGGGGAAAAATGAAAACCATAAAATAACATAATTGTGATGACAGGTCTTCTTCAGGAGGAATAGAAACTAATTTTCCTACCAGTTCCCACTTTAAATATGGGTAAATAGTGATTTTGGTTCTTCAACAGATGCAGCTGACGAAGTACTGAAAGCCCCAAGCAAATCTGAAATCAGCCTGTACTACAGGCTGTATAACCAAATGGGGAGACACAGTGCCTCTTCCAAAGGTTTGAAACACCTAAATGTTAGAGACCAACATTGAGAAGTTGGTTAAGGCTGGAAACAGCATAACCAGAGAGCTACAGAACCAGGAATAGTACTGGCTCCCTTCCTTTATCAATCCCTGACTACTATCCATTCAACCAGTCTGCCTTTTGGAGAACTGCTGGCTTTTTTATTCACCCTGTTTTCCTTCCTGTTTTGCTGAACACCCTTGAAAGTGTGCATAGGAAAAGGTTAGGGACATTAACTCATGACATCTTTACAAAACCAGAGCTCAGCTTTTCACCTTCTTCTTTGCAGCTTCGATTAAAAGCCAGAAGAAATCAAGAAGAGCATCTTGCTGAATTCCTTAGAGCCAGGGAGTCTCTCTGATCTCCCCAGGGCCACGGCCTGGCTGCACGGAGCTCTACGGAGCTGTGCCAGGGCCTTTCATCCCAGGCTGCACCCACAGTGTTCACTGGACACTTGTGTGTGTGACTGAGATCACAGGCTGTTTTCTGGAGTACATATTTCCTGGATACAGAGGCTGAGTTGTAACAGGGAGGGTTCTGGTTATGCACTGCAGCACAGTTACCACAGTGTTTTAGGCATACAACTGAAAATATGTTTTTAATGTCTTGCAGATGTGTGAAGCTGGAAATCACTTTATCAACGTAGCTTTAGCTCACCAAACCAATTCAGGTCTGTCTTTGTTTCCTGCTTGTTTAAGACTGAAGTGTGCTTAACCTATCCATCTTCTGCTGGTGTACAGTAATTTATGTACCTACATCCACTGAATAAAGAAAGATGAAGTAGGTATCATGCCATTGGTCTAACACCTTCAAAACAAATTGGATGACAAGGAAACATTAGCAACACTGTTATTGTTTCAAAGCTCATAGCAAATTTATCCTAATTAGACGCAACTGCAATTTAAATATGGATTTAAGCGCAGAAGTCCTTTAAAGCATGCTGGTGAGTGACAGCAGTGTGTTTCATTTTAAATAAGTCTCAAAAACTTCTAAACTATATTGCAGAGTTTTTAGACACATTCATCTCAGGCAAAGATGTACATGCATATATTCAAATACACAGAGATAGACTCATGAATACTTACACAGGCATCAATGTAAATGTATGCTCTGAACAGGCTGGGTTTTCAGCATTTTTGTGCCGTCAGAATAAAAGGTATAACTATCTCTACCAGAAAGTAAAATAAGTTTTCAGACACTATTAGTGTAATTTCCCCACTAGAACACCCTATTCAAGAAAATACCACAGTATGAGCAATTTCACACACAGAAGTCAGTTTCTGTTCTTGAAGGTTTTCATGCACTGAAACTGAGTGGTTAGGAAACTACTTATTTTATTTCTTGCAGGGGCCCTAATTCAGTTTAAAAGCACTAAGAGCCAAAAAATTTATTTAAGTTCTCAGGGCCTACAAGTATTAAAGATAGCATTGTTGCCAGAACTTAAAAATGAGGTGTTGCTTATCAATAACTGATAATTTCTGCAATTCTTTTCTTACTTCTTGGACAGGATAATGCACATCCTTGATCAAAAGTCACTTTTACTCTGAGATATTTCCTAACAGAAAATCCTTCAATTCCAACTCCAGAATGAAAGAATTATTTTTATCTATTCTTTCTTTATTCTTCACCAGTCCAAGGCAGGGAGGAAAGGGAAAAAAACCTACCAAACAAAAAAAGCCACATCAAAACTAATCAAGCAAAAAACCCCAACCAACCCCACATGTTTATGAGGCCATTGAATTTGTATTAGATATTAAATATATAAAATACAAAGTTTACACTGAGGCCTTTTGTGTGAGCATTATCAGTGGTTGTAGAGAGTCACCCTGTTAGCTCTGGAGCTGTCTTCCTGTTCTACCAGAGATGAAGGGCGAGGATGTGGGATCCAATAGTTTCATGTTCCTGAGTCAGAATAAGATACAGCTGCATCCCCCACATCCCAGTGGAGTGCCCCTAGTCCTTGCCTGCTGACTAGTCCACATTAAACTAGTCTCTCTCTTCTGAACAGAAGTTGCATCCTTTGGACACACCAGACCTTGTAAAAACTGATACGGGGCTCACTGAGCAGCATTCTCACTGGGATAAATACAGCTTTTGCTACATCAAAAGATTTCACTGAAACTTTTCTAACAGGTTGTTCTCCGAGAGCATTGGCCCAGGGGATTGCTGGTACATAGCCAGGCTGTGATAAGGCTCAGTTCCCCTCTCCCTGCACTGAAACTGCTTCTGTCTGATTTTCCCCGCCTTTTTTTTCCCTTTCACAAGGAAATAGAACCTGTTTTCCAAGTCCAACCTACAACCCCTTCACGTGGCTCTTCCTGCTGGTATCCTGTCCCAACTATACATATGAGGTATATGACTTTCTTCTTCTTTTATGCAAAGGGTAGGTGGTTACTGTTTCAGCCTTTGCAGAAAATCTGCAACACCTCCATGCACTTTCCTCTGCACATCAATCCCTGTGTCCCTATGTCAGAGTCTCTTTGCTCCCACAAAAGTTTCTCCACCAGACCCTCCTCTTCGCTCGCATCACTATCCCCTGGACTCTTGTCTATATTTCCCTCCACTACAGTCTCCCCAGTGATCTAATGATTTACCACCCATCTCTTCACCCCACCCAGCACACTGGGGGGTTCATTTCTTACTGTTTTTCCTCTCCCATTTCCAGTACGAGTACCACACTCCTTTTCCAGGGGGAAATTTTGAAAACTTGCCCTTTTTCTTTACATAAAATATACAACTAACACTGCCTTTTTCTTTGCAACAGGCTGGGTCTTGGATTAGTTTCACAGTGATGACACAAACTCTGCCAGGTAAGTTTGTAACAGAATGAAGACAGCATTTAAAGTGTTGTTTGTGGAAGTGAATTCTGGACATCTAAAATTTGCTGAAAAAGTTTATAGCATATGAAATACTGCCATCAAATTCTCCATATGAGATAAATGTATAAACCTCCAAAATGCTCGTAAGAGCAGCCTGCTTAGTAGCATTTGTGACTCTTACTCAGTATTTTCCTGCATTCTTAGAGACCTAAACACTCCCAAAAATATGGTCCCTGGGACTGAGCTCTCCAAAACATTCACTTTTTAATTATTTTTCCATTTCAAAATAGAAACCTATAAAAACGACTCGTAAGAAGTAGCCCTACATGGTTTACACATGAAAAAGAAATGAATTTCAAAAGTGGGTTAAAATGCATCATGAAAAAATTAAACTGAAATTTTGATTGAAAAGATGAAATGTTTTTGTTCTTTAGGCTTCGGTATGGAAATGATCTGAAAGTTTGGGGACAATGTAGGGCTGTCCCTACAGTGGCAGGAGCAGCAACATATGCAGCACACTCATCCTTGCTGTAATTGCCCCAGACATAACTTGACAGGACACCAAATGAATGTTTCTGATTAACTACCTCATTTTAAGGAAGAAAGGATAATGAATTTGCAAAATGCAAATGCAGTAAAACTATCCTCCATTTTCCACTCAGCCTGAAGGGAGAGGTACCCAAGATCCACTTGCTGGCTCCTGACAACCACAGCAGTGTCCTGGGAAATCTTGTAGTTGCTGGGCTTTTTGAGACCTCCCTGCCAGGCAGCTGGATCAGGCAGCTACTGCCTACTTGCCTTAGGGCCAAGCATTTCCATAAACCCTATTGTATTTACATGGACAGCCACTGAAAGAACACTCATGATCCTCTTCTTTAAATCTTTTTCCCTGCTAGCTGGCATCTTTGCTTTCCTGATGGTCATCCAGATGTCTCTGTGGGCCCAAAAGAAACACAAGCTGTATCTGAAGAGATTTTATCCAGAAGTGCGGAGAAAAGCAGCTATGATTCCTATCATCTTCTGAGATTGTCACAAGAGTTGGAGCCTAAGTGTACACTTCAAGAGCCAACTCAGAGTAAATGAGCCATTTCATTCAGGAATCAAGTGGATCAGAGGAAAAACGACTGGATATCTTTTTCAGAAAATTAACAGTTCAAGATGAACAGGTTTTAATTAAGTGCAAAAATTTAGCTCTTGAATTCTTGGTTCCTGCTAAAAGATATGATTTAATTAGATTTTCTGTAATGGAGCTAATTGAAAAGGGACAAGAAAATTGCTTATATTGAATGTCAGATATTTAGCTGGTGTAAATGGGCACAGATGCTGCTAAAATTAATGAACACAACTTGTCTGCATGCATTCAGGTATGGTAATTTTAAGGTTCAGTGTTAGATGTTGAGGAGAGTCTTGGATTTTTGCATCACAAGATGCTTCACAGCCTTATTTTTATTAAACTGCACAGAAAAAGTACATTTTGCCTCAGCTCCTCTAAAGCATCACATCAAAGGATGACCGCTATGCTGTGAACAGTTTAGTCTAGCTTCACGAAGTTTTTCTTTTTTTTAATCAAATCTCATGGCAAATTGTTCAATACAAATTGTCTTAAATTGCTCACTGCAGAGAGGACTGGCTTTCTTTTACTTTCAGGTGGGCAGATGAGCCCCACAGTCCCAGAATGGGACCGTTTGTGACCACTTCCCATCTTGTAACTAATTTGAGACATAAGCTCGGGTATATCATTTAAGCCCACTTCCTTTTCTCACATCAAACAGCCTGGAAATAGCAGAACATTTTCTGCACCAAAAAGCATGCTAAGATCCCCTTGTTCAGTGCCTGACTGCATCCAGACACCATTCACCTTACTTGTATGAAGCATTGTGAAATCCTTAGGCACAAGGTGAAACAGAGTACGGCTCATTATAGAACAGGAAAGAGATGGCAAATGCGTTTCAGTCCCTATCTGAACTGGCTCAGATGGACGCTGCTGAAAAGCTTCAGCTCCCCTTCAGTTTGGCCAGGATCTATCTGCTACTTTGCTTTCCAGGACATTATTTTTTAAGGGGTTCTCCGGACTTGTTATTCAAGTCCTGAAAACACTGAGTAGCTCCATTTGCAGATCAGTGGCACCCATGTCATGCAGGAGCACAATTTTAGTTACGCAGAGCAAAGGAACCAGAACTGCTTCAGCAGGTATTGGGATATGAAGAGTTAAGGCATTGAGTCCAGCTTTCATTCCGTTTCTGTTGCACATTTATCAATATCTTTCAGTGCCCTTAGGCTGGTCAAAAAATCTTGCCTAAAGAATCTTACGATCATTAGAGAAGCACTGGAGTACACAAGCAAGGCAGGCAGTTTGTCTCCTAAAGGCGCTGCTATCTTTGCACCAGCTCAAGTGTTCTAACGACGTTAATTTGCCCAGTAAATTGGGTTCATATCCCTCTTCTAATGTCTAACTTGCAACTCTTATCCTATTAGCCGCTGTAACTCAATTTCATCTTTGTAATGTAAATACATCACTTTCCATATTTTTTAACTTGTAACCTGTGAAAACCTAAAATTTTTATTCCTCTCGACAGAAAACCCTAATCAAAGTGAATATCCAGTTCTCTAACCCAGACTGCTAATAAAGATCTATTTTTGAAAAATTATTTTCTGTACTCTTTCATGGAATACTTAACCACAATATTTTTGAAACTTTTTTTTTCCAGACAATGTTAGATGCGCGAGTCAAGGCTGTTGTCTGGTTTTTTTAATCCAGCTACTGAGATTCTTTTCCCGTCATGTTTATTAAATGTCTTATTTTAGCAATCTTAAAGTTTTAAAATAGTCCATGTAAGACAGTAACTTATTAAAATTAATTACTTATCTATTAATCTTCTGATTGCAATAGCTGCAGCTTTAAGTCTGTTCAAGGCATGTTTCCAGTGTGATGCCAATTGCTAGGAACACAGTTCCTATTCAACAGCTAGCTTAGGTGAAGGAAGTACTTCAGAAATTTTTTACCTCCCTGTTTATTTGCTGGTTATTCAGTACCTGGGGTGAGGATGAAGAGAGTTTTGGCTCCTGAAGTAAATGACTGAAGTTTTAAAGTAAGGTAAAAAGTAAAGTGAAGAGTGAGAGCAAACACTAGGTAAGAACAAATGAAGATATATTGCAGAAGGCTGTCTCAGATAAACATGATAGATATTTTGAGATTCACCAGTGGGGTATTGATGAGCTAAAACTGCTCTGAACAGTGTTAAATGGATTCACAAATAGCAATAAATCTAACTTCCTGCACCTTTATGGATCTCTCTGTATTACATGTCCTACTCTGATTTTCAGGGCAAGTTCCATGCCTTTAGAAAAGGTAAGTTAACTTCCTGGAATGGGCAGCATGTTCTGCTTCAAAACAAAAAGTTTATAAAAATCACCAGTCTTTGTTTTGATAAACATTTCAGAGGCCTTGCTTATGGGCTACCAAAGAACCCAAGCAAAGAAAATAAACCCACCCAGTCAAAAAAAAGGTATTACTATATGAAAGTTGCTTCTAACAGTGATTTTAGCCCACAAGCACCATGAACATTTTCAACCAAAACAGCTGTCTTCACACAAACATTGTAATGAGAAAGTGTGTCATAATTGTGCTGATTATCTGGAGAAAAATGCCAATTAAGCTCTATATATCCAGGTCTTTCCCATATGAGGGGCTGATGAGGAAGCAGGTGGTCAACTGCAGATTTGTTTGGCTGTGTTTTCTCTTAAGCGTAGACCCCACTTCTGCAGAGCCACCAGCAGAAGGAAGGCATGGGCAAGGCCACCCCACTACCAGAATCCCACCATGCTTCAAGGTCAGACGGAAAGAGTCAGCTTCCAGTAAGAGCCATAATAGCTCGCAGAGGCAAGTAACCACATTCCTCACAAAAGGCAGGAGGCAGGAGCACTGTGCAGCAGGAAAATCAAGTGGTTCAAATTGCAGACATGTTCTGGTTAGCTATGAGGAGCTGCTACAGATCCATGTATGGGGCAATTCCTGCTTAATGCTCCTCAGGAGGGAAGCTATCTAAACCAAGAGATCACAAATGAAGCAAGAGACTAGACAACAGTTCTGTCAGGAACTCTGTGAAAATAAATCAGACGGAGCATGAATAGATCCTTCTTGGCCTGCCCAATAAGGACTGTGTGAATGGCTCTGCCAGCAGGACTAAAGTGCATTTCAAAATAATCACTCCCCGGTCCACCTGGAGACACTGCTCAACTTCCAGGTCCTTCCACGCTCATCCTGCAGCTTACAACTGGGTTTTTGTTGGAACTCTCTGGATGGATGAGTCTCATCTCTCCCAAATTATTCCTAAAACATTGAGATTAAGGAGTCTAAAGTTAAGCCTTCAGATACACAGCTCTACATTTTTGTGGCTGCTTCTTGCCATAAAATGCCAGCCTGGAAAAGAGCAGGCACCAGCTCAGGCTTCCTGGTGGTGCAGGAAGGCATCGTGATGGGGAACTGACGTGGCAGATGCTTCTGTACACAGCTTGGCAGCCTACATTTGGATTCCCAGTTTGAAAAAGCCCTTAAGACCCAACCATATGTTTATCTTATAAGATGGTTACCACATCTTCGCAGCTTCGCAGTCACAGGACTGAAAATGATCTCTGTGATTTCATCTTTCCATAGGGAAAGTGGAGCTCGAAAGGACATTGAAAGCAGGAGAAGTGAATAAAGGCAGATGGTCATCCTTTTTTAAAGATGTTGTTATCATCAAAATATCTTGTACTTTGCATTGTTTTGTATAAAGTAAGTGACTCTAAATTGGCTTTTATCACACTAGGAAGTAAGATGAAACAGCCTGTTATCAAAGCAGTTCTCTGAAAGAGAGCCTGCAGTGTTAACTAAATATAATAAAATAAAAATCACTGAATGTGAAGTCTTCTAAAGCACACTATAAGAGGAAAAAAAAGCTATAGGAAGGCAAGAGACTATTTATCTATTTATAGGTTTAACAAGTGCTGCTGAACTAAAAATTAATTCAAACCATAAAAAGCTTTTCAGCAAGCTAATATTTTCCACATGATGCTTTATTGGCTTTCCTTTTCTATATTTTCCTAGGCACAAGTGTTGTCTAGAAGTGATATTCCTTGTCATTAACATTCATGGAAGCTTTTAGAGAAACACACTCTATGCCTATCCCAGTGTTCAATAAATAAATGTAGATGAAGTGTTGTGCTGTCATTGAACACAGATTAGCACCTATATGAACAATATTTTTTTATGAAAGGTCTGGTTTATCATAGGTGAGTGCACAGAGGCTGCTGTACAGCTACAATTAAAGGTGATTTTCACATCACACATGTTCAGCATCACAGAAGAAGGTTAATGTTAATGGTCTCTGCATATCTTCAGCCACCTGTGACTCAAATTTACAACTCTTTCTGCAGGTATCAGCTCCAAGAGCTGAGCTGTCCCATGCCTTTATCATGGTCCTGGTGTTTGGTTATTCATTTGTCTAGCACACCAGAGACTGCCTCTCACCCAGCTCTGCCCTGAGAGGACATTTGAGAACACATTTATTTTTCCATCTTGTCCAACTGGACGAGCAGTTGTCCAGGTGAGGAGTGTCGGTCACTGCGTGATGGAAATAATCTGTGTTAAATTTCCTTGGAATGTAATAGTCAATCTAAAACCACTTTATCAAAAGAAAAGACAAGATAATGGGTCCTGAAATATGTGTGCTTCAGTTAAAAAAAAATCTGCCACGTATTAACACCTCCACAATACCCAGTCTTCTATCGTGTACCTGCTTTTATGTAGCTTCTAAAGCCTTTGAAAACTGAGGAACCCAGTATGAGGAAATCATTTATAGTTAAAAGAACTATGATAAGAGTATTCAATAATACTAACGAATTCCATGTTTAAAAAAGCAAACGTCACATCTTTTGTCAAAGAAATCTGATTGTTAGCCAGTTTTTTTCCTAACACATAGTATTATTCCTGTGAAAAAGTAATATAGCTCTATGAGTGATTCCTTTCACGGTTGTGAGTACCTGGCCATACTCAATGGGAAAAGGCTTTTGTTTCAAAATTGCAGATTTCACCATTTGGGGACTCTTTTAAATCACTACAAGACAGGCTCCAAAGAAAACAGATTACATCAATCATTTTTTTGACTCTTATTCATGCTGAAAAGTTGATGAGTTTTCAGTTGACTGATGAAACTGTGACACTGAGATACAAAAGAAACAAATATTTAAAAAGATGTCCCTCTCTGCAAGGTAAGAATAGGGGAAAAAGGGCTACTTTTTATCTTTTCTATTAATATTATGAGGCCACTTCCAAGGTTCAAGGGCATCTTTGCAGAAGGAGACATTGATTAGAGATCTGGAAGGACCAGAATGTGGTTGCAGTGTGCTTTTAGGGATTAGCAGCTATGTCTTTTTTGAAAGAAATTTCACTCTTTCTGACAACCGAGCTTGACAGAAATGGATTAAAGATGACACATCTCCGATATCGTATCTAATGAAAAACAAAGCACCTATTCTTGAACCAACAGGGAATTTTTGTCACATATACACACACACTGTATTCTTCCACCCTTTGGTTTACATCATCTCTTTGCAGAGGGTGCTTTGCATCGGACTTGTACGCCTGTCATTCAAACTCTTAATTACTTACCTATTAGAGCTTTGATATACACAATTATGTCACAGGAAAACTCCTTCATTTCAAAACATTGAGGATGTAGAATCTTTGTACACTGTTAACCAATTCCAGCCCTGTTGCCCCACATATACATTAATACTTTGCTGCCATTTTTAGATATCCTTCCAACAGCCATGTGAAGCACAATGTTCAGCTATATTCAGAGACTTGCCAAACATCCCACCTTAATCCAGTTGCGAGCACAGAGCTAAATCTTCAAGCAGTGAATTGCAATACCTGGCGCTATCTGAGCCCTAACTTCAGAATGCTTCTCCTTGCTTCCTTTGCTCTTAACCTCTGGAGGGCTGGAGCTACTCAGGGACTTATCTCTGCAAAAGTAGAGGTTTAATTCTTCCAAGTTTGCATCAGTATCTTGCTATGAAATCATAAATCTGTAACATTAGAAGCAGCAACCCTGTCACCTACGATTGACACATTTTCTTATTCAGCCGGCCCCATCAGGTAAAAGGAAGATAGATATCATACTGTTACAGATACAGGGACAAACTGAAATTGTGGTACTTTGAGAACTACTTCTACATCACTCAGGCTTCTGCTCAGGGGCTCAGTGCCTTGGGCACCTCTCCCCGGAGAAGGCAGTGCAATAAAGATTTCCTGAAATCTAATAAAGATGATCTTGATTATGGATCTAGAATTAAATAAAGAGATAATCTATTTGATAATAATATTTGCTGGAAGCTGCACCTCAGAAACTTTTGCACTTGGCTTGGAAATACCAATTTTAGAATAATTGTCACTCACACCCATGACAGACTTGCACTGAGTAATGCAAGTTACACAGGGAATTACTGTATGGCTTGCTACTGTATCATAGAATCATAGAATATGCTGAGTTGGAAGGGACTCATCAGGATCATCAAGTCCAGCTCCTGGCCCTGCTCAGGACACCCCAGTAATCACACCCTGGGCCTGACAGCCCGATCCTTAGGGCACACACAAGACTTTGACTAAGGCTGTCAGAGAGTGTGAGCTTTGCAGAGGGAGTTCAGCAGTCACAGACAGGAGTTAACAGTCCCCACAGACTGCCCCACTCTGGTGCTGATGGTTCTGAACCCATGATGGACCAAAACCCATGCCAGCTACTTCCTCTCAGAGCTCCTTTGCTGATGGCCCTGATCCTGACAAGAAGGTTCAGTGCACAAACCAAGTGTCATAGATATGATAGGAGATGTGCTATAGGTGCAAGGCAGGGATGCTGAACCCAAGTGCAAGATGTGCTTAGCCACCTATATAAGTAGCCTACCAAACAATTTTTCATCCTTGAGCAAGTAATTGATTTTTGCTTCTCATTCCTTAGGCAATTCTTGTCCTTCCCAGCCTGTTTCATTCAGGCACACATCTGACTTGCTCTCGGTGGCAGAGGACTGCCCAGACCAACAGAAGTGAGCACAGCATCCATTGCCATCAAATACTCAGAAAAATGACTGCTTTTATTTAATGGCAAACAATTCATGCAAGAGCACTAAAATCTGGGCATGTGTAAGGCAGTATGGGGCAATCTTGCCTATGGCAGCTCTGGGGCCTTGGGACTGCAGATGCATGTGTCATTCAAAAAGAATACCTAAACAAGTAAAAGGAAATACCATGTGTAATTACACCATCCTGCTGTAATTATATACAAATAATGCATTATAAAACCTGTGGACAAGACCCCAACTTCTCAGCAGCCCTTCAAGCAGTCACTTTTTAGATATCATTGAGCAAACAGAAATAAAATCAAATCCTTCAGCGCCCACAGACATACAGCTGACATACACAATCAATAGGCAGTTACAAAGAGAGAAAAACTGCAGGAGTTTTCTTATTCCAGATAAGGAAAAGGGGAGAAACTTTGCTTTGTGCCCCCCCCACACATTCAGCAGAGAAAATAAAATTGATTCATTGGTTACAGTGCAAGGAGATGAGCATCTCCAGCAGAAATTAAGGGCACAAAGAAGGTCACAATACATAAAATTTCAAGCAGCAGCAGACAGAGCTGGCTAAACTGACTGCCATTTTAACTGCAGTTGTTGATAAAATGGTCACATTAAGAGGCAGCTGAAGGATGGTCAAAAGGTTAAGCCAGGCTGGCTGGTAGAGAAAACATAAAAAACATCCTCTGCCACAAGAAATGTCTGCAGGTGGGGCTGCTGTCCTCATGGGGAGGAAGGTGGGAGACTCAGGGCAAGTAGGGATCCTGCTGATGTCTTGATCTCAAGTAGGACTTGTCATTTGAAGCCAACAAAGGTTAGTGGCACCAAAAATCAGGTCTGGTATTTCTATTGCTTGTAGAGGTTTTAATGATTTTCCCCGCAACGTTTTCTCTCCATCTCATTTTCCTTTATCCCCAGAGGATATACTATATGTCTTTATGTTGCAGCAAAATATTCTACAGCTGTAAGTAAAGAAAGCCATCTGTTCTTTGAAAATAAAGTGTCTCAGCTAGAATTTTTTTTGGGTTAGGTTTTTTTTTCAAATTAATACAACCAATCTATCAGCTTACTTGCATTTCACACACATATTAAGCATTTCAGCATAAGCTAGGAGAAAAGAAGTCCAATCAATCCAAAGATCACTGCTTTTCTCCCTTCTGATTTTTGATTTGCAAAAAGTGTTGAATATTTATGTTTACAACAGGAATAAAAATGTACTACTTCCCAATGTGAGCCTCCTTTCCAAATCTTTTTAGGAATGAGTTGCTCAGTGCACTTCTTTCTCTAAAACCAAGCATAATTTCCTTGCTAATTACTGTAAATTACAAGTGCAAGGGGCAGCATTCCCCTGTTTTCTGAGAAAAACCTGCGTGGGCTGAATGCTGAAAACTGGAAAATGTACTGCTCGATTTCCCCAGCAGAAACATGCTCTGACTGCTCTGTACATGGGAGTTTGACAGCTTGAACTGTGAGTGAACCAAACCTGATGCTTCAGACCACTCAAAAGTCAAAAGAGAAGCAGGAAAAATCAGCTTGCTGCCAAGGGGGAAACTCTGGAAAGCTCTGACCTTCTATTTAACAAATGTAATATGGCATAAGAGTATGAGGGGGAAAAGTCTGTGCCATAACTGACACTTACTATACACCCAAATTTTTGCTCCTAGGGATAACCAGGTGGTGTGATGGGTCAGGCATTTCCCCATGCCTTGCCTGGGGGTTCAGCCCCAAGAGGCTTCTCGTAGTGTCACCAGTCTGCATGGCTCCAAAACTGCCTCAGGGGAAAAAGGGCTGAAGCCACCAGCGACACTGAAGTCTCCTTCTGCTGGGCAAGCAAGCCTTATCACTCCAAGAGAGCTGATATCCTTGAAACTCTGCCCTGTCCCTTCACATTCCTGTGCCATTGATGGTGCCTTCCTCCAAAACAAAAAGTGGCCACAGTTGCAGATGGCCACTGTAATCTCCCTGAGTGGCATAAATGAAATAGATGGATGCAAGCAGACTAATGATCTACTCTAGGATGGTTGGTTCTGATGCATTGGAAAGAACAGCTGGCTGTCAGCAACATATTTATCAGGAATTTAAAAGACAACAACAGCCATATAATCCAGAGAATTTAATGACAGAGTGGAACGAACGCTGAATAAACGCTCCTTTTGATAAACTCACAAACATTTGGGCGATGCAACAGTGATTTATATTCTTCTGGGAGAAATAAACAAATTAAGGATTTCATGGCCTTGTGGAGACCAGATTTTGTAAATGTGAATTTCTGTGTACTTTCAGATTAACTTTATCTCTCTTGATATTAGTGGAAAACAAGCCATGGTATTTTCAACTTGCGATAAACTCCAGTCTTTTGCTATTCAGTTTGCTTGTTATTCTGTCCTCCCTAAATCAGGTGAGAAATGTTAGTGGCACACTCAAAAAGTATTGTGGAACAGAATTTTGTATCTGGCCTGTAGTGAAACCATGAAAACCATACTAAAATTTTACCTTTATGAATATCAGAGATGTTTTAGCAAAAGTTTATCTTTTACAGTGTCAAAATGTTTCTTTACAGAATGGTAGAATCACTGCAACTCACGGGGCAGAGTATGATAGTTGCATTTAAAAATTACTAATCATTCAAACTAATACAAATAGGCAGCACTATTGGTGGATAAAATAAAACTATTAAAAAAAAGTGTGACAAGCAGGATGATGCAGCCCCTCCTGGATGCAGCAGCACTGCACAGAGCACTGCTTGTTCCCAACTCATTTAACCTAAGCATGCAGGAGTTCCTCCCTCCATGTGCACCCCCCAGGAAAGCAAACCATGGGGTCTGAGACTGGAGAGAAGCCCTTTGGTAAGGCAGCACTTAGGGAGAGTGATGCATTGCCACTGAATTTTGGCCATCAGGTATGGCATGTCAGAGGGCTCTAGAACAGAAGTAAGAGAGCTCTTTCCAGTCCCGCCCTGTGGGTGCAGTCAGGATTTGAAGCACATCCCATATGGATCCCCTCACTAGATCAGACTCCCAGGAGAATTTCTCCTGCAGTTGTGACTTGGTATGGGGGATGGCACTGCACAGATGGCTCTCAGCAGCCTATTATGGGTCAGAAAGCCCTAGATACAACATAACACTACAAATCAGACATTGCCAAAACCAGACAATAGGTAGAGGATCCTATTTACTGACAAAATCTTTTTCTCACTTGTTAGCATAAGATGTTGTTGCTATCTCTCACTGAAGTCCTTACTGAAAGCAACTCCCTTCATCTTGCCTCATCATCAGACACAAACCTTCAGCTGTAAACATGCATCATTTTCACTGCGCTGAAGGAAGTCATTCTGTACCCTAACTGCTACCTGCATTGTTGTTAATCTGCAATTCATGAGCTTTCAGAGCTCTCTGGGTGCCATCCTCAGCCAAGACAGTCACACACGTACTTAACCCCAAGCAGACTGCAAGCCCCACACAAATCAATGGGCTAAGGCTTCTGCAGCCCTCAGCACCTGAAATTTAACGCTGAAAGCAGTATCAAAACTCTTCCCCTGCCCACGCTATTCAGCTATATGAAAAGGACATCCTTTCAGCACTGGCAAAAAGTTCATGAGCTCAGCAGGGGAATAGAGTTTCAAGTTCACCAAGATACCTATTTCTCTTTCTGTTCACTGCTGAGGGAAGCAATGGTCCATATTTCCTACCACATGCTTCGTGTTCCTCCAGACAACTTACAGCCTCATCCTGTTTCCCATACTTGGAATCACTGTTGCTTATTAGCTGATACATTAGCACTTGAAGCAAAGATCACGACATCATTATACTAGATTCTGTAAGCAAAAAGAAAAAGGAAAACAATCCCTTACTCCCATCTGAGCATGAGGAGAAAAGGCAAATAATGCATCCAGGTATAAGGGTGATAAGTCTTGAGTTATGGAGGATGATGTGGAAAGAAAAAAATCCTTCTAGATTTTCATTTTCAAACTCATTTGAGATAAACTGTAGGAATGATAACTTCTTGGAGGTGAAATGAACTTTGTACAGTTAAGTCTTTGCTGTCAAAAGCAAAAGATAAGAATGACCTTTGCTTTTAATGTATTTGTCTTTCCGTATCCATTATAGACAGTGAACCCAGTCTATTAGCACCACTGGTCTAACACTAAAAGTCAATTTGATTTAACCATACTTGCTGGCACTGCAAACTGCCTGACTATCACTCAATTAGAAAAGAGACATTAGCTCAGGTGTTGCTTAGAATCTAGCTGCTCCTTCACCTTTGTAATGTACCTGAGATTCCGCTTTAATTCAGTGTTCTGTAATCAGTTGGCTTTAAATCAATCCAGCGTTGTCAAAAGCATATGGGATCAAATGAAAACGCAAAATTTAAAATACAAATAACCATTGAAGGTAGATTTTAAGTGCTAGCACTGTATCATTATGGCAAAGTTGATATCATTTACAGCAACACTAAAGCAAGTGCTATTAAGAGAAAATGAGGCATTTGTCAATGAGTGGTTTTAGTGCCATTAGAGGTCTTAGAATTAAGACACTTGCAATATTTTGACTAAAACAAGCTCATTCAAAGGCACTTTTTAGCACATTAGCATCTTGTTAGACTTTGAGGATGTTTCAGGTCTTCCTTCCTCAGCTAGTAAAGGAAGAAATGGAATTCCAGTCAGCATATTCCACAACTCTGAAAGTGTACTATTTGCTGTTGCATGTACTCAAAATACAAAGATCAGCTTTTTTTGCTGGAAAATATAAAATTTTATTTCCAGGGTCCCAAAAGGAAATATGAACCAAGTTCTGATATCCCCAGTCATTACTGAGGAATTTTTTTATGATATTAATTACCTATTATCTTTTATAGGGCCATTTCTTCAGTGAGAATGCACCCGCTGAGATTAGAGGTCTGCCTCCAGCATCATAAAGGTAAAACAAGCTGTGAATATCACAGATGGGCATACATTTATTGTGAGAGAGTTTTTCGAATATTCAATTTCAGGAGGAAACTTCCAAAAACCAGTCTGAGTTCTTCACAGAGTCCTTATAAATACATTACTCTGTCTCATCTCCAAACACCTATAGTGTCTTTTCTATGTGGATATCTCAGTGCAGAAACTCACACGGAAAACCCCGCATACTGTGCACTTTGCCAAGAAGGATAGATTCCCACCTCTAGGAACAGACATCTGGATTTTACTCCCAAATACTGGTGTGTCAGCACTCCTCCCAGACCAGCTCAAATCTTTCAATTTCTCACCCTCTTTAATACAAAGCTTCTTTACAGAGCTGCCTTAAAAAGGATGGCATTTTTGCAGTACACTGCAGAGGGACATTCTCACCACAGGTTTAAAAGCAGGTTTAAAACTTAATGTCTAGTTCTGGCTGCTCATCTTCTGGTGTTCCTGATAAAAGCCCATGTTACACCCACAGTACCTCTTTATTAAACCTTAGAAATGGAAATGGGATGTCAGGGAAAGGGTCATGAGCCCATGAGAGGTTTGGGGCACAGCTGTGGGCAGCCTACCTGGTGTTAAGCAAGGTATACACCCCTAACCCCTGCAGGCATTCAGTAAGTTACAAAAAACTGTGAAATAAATAAAATTGTGCAGAAATGCATGTTGAGCAGGCTGTACCTTGCCGCAGAGAGTGCTGTCCCTTTGGCTGAAGAAGGTCTGGCTCCGTGGCTTATTGCTCAATTATGAAGTTAATCAAAGAACTAATTGAGCTTGGTCTGCTTGGTCTTCTGAGCCTTTTCTTATGGATTAACTTTTATTAGAGCTAACAGAGGACATGAGGAAGGCTGTAAAGGGCAAGGAGATGATAAGCCTAATGTGTGAGAGGAATGATAGTTGTATGTCATATTTGTGCAGACAAAATTGGGTTCTGGGAAGGAATATGACAGAGCCATGTACCTTTTAAAGACCTATAACCTGCATGGCATTTGAAACCTTTCTTGCAGTGTTTTGCCATCCCAAGTGCTCATTTCTTTAACTGTGCTTTTCTAGCCTGTTTGCAGCAAACCAGTGCCTCATGGGACTGAGAGGTTGTATCTGCCTGTAACTGTGACAAGTAAAGACTATACCTCTTTTCTTAGAACAAAATGATCTCAAGGACAAAACGTATGTATCAACGGGATAGTAAAGATCTGCATCCACAATAGCATTTACAGGAAGAAAAAACTAAGACAGAAGGGGGACAGCAGTAATATAGACCATACAGAAGAAGGATGATTTCTTAAAGATGTCCTTCAAAGTGAATTTGCTTTATTGGATGTGGGCTTCAAAATGAAGGCACATGATTAGATTATGTGAAAAAAGAGCAATAAGTTACATTTCCTGACATTTTTGTGTTATTTTTCTTTACCATTAATATGGAGAAAAGTATTGTTCTACACTTCAGAGTAATCAGAATACTTTATCTTTTAAAACTGTTTTGGAGAGCTCACATTCTGCAAATGTCTCAGCTCATACTGGATAATGACAAGCAAATGGAACAGAATTTCATGCTTTCTAAAATGTAAATATAAGGAGGCATTCTTTTCTCTTTCCAGTGATTATCCTATAGTACAATTACCTTCCTTTTGGCTGTCTAAATAATATTGTCTTGATGAAAGGAAAAGTGCTTATGGGAACTTCTAAGACATGGTTACAGAGGAAGAAAATATTTTATTTAATGCACAGCAGCCAGAATTCAAAGGGAAAGAAATGAAATTGAAGACGCCCCCTTGCTATGGGATTTTTGCTCATCTTTGCTCTGGTATGAGACAAGACCTACTGACCGGGAAACACCTGGCTAGTGCAAAGTTCAGAGTCATGTGTTTGGGTACACACATTCACCTCTGAAGGCTGATGCAATATAAGCAATTTTGGTCGTCCTGATTCCCTCCTTCCAGGAGACAAGAGTATAATCTTCCACAGAAAGCAACCTGGGAAGACCTTGACTGAAATTTAGGGGTGAGCCTTTGCCAGCTCCGTGCAAAAATACAAACTGAAGGAGGCGCAGGTGAAGGATGATCAAAGAAATGGCAAGTTTATCTCTTGAGAGTGAACTGTGGGCATTTCTTACTGAGCTTAGCAAAGCAGAGGCTGAGGGAGATGTGACTGAGCTCTGGTGCGTGCCTGACTGGGATGAGACAGCACGGCCATCTGTGATGGCAGCAGACAGACTTTAAGTGATCCCTTGCTGCCCTACTTTTCCATATTCATTTTCTTGGTGGGATTACCATTCACAGAAACTACTCTGCTTTGTGTTCTGGAACATTATTGAAGCTTTCAGAGAAGTGTAGGGACGCCCCAGCAGGGCAAATGCTTGCCTTGGTGATACAAAGCCTCTGGATTTTGGACCCAATCACATGCCCTGCACAGTATGAGAGTATGCATACCTCAACCTATTTGATTCCCGTAAAGTCAAAATCTCTGCGTGGTACAAAACAGTGGTTCTCAGATACTAATGTCACGAACAGAAATATAGAGCAGAAGGGACAGCCCTTTATTCTTTAATTAACTCATACAGCTCTTCAGCCATATCATGCATCAAGCCTGGCCATAAAAATGGCAATTTTATAGTGTGTATAAAAAGAATAAAATGATTCACAGAGGTTGAAGATCCATTTACAGCAAATGTATATGCCTGTCCGAGTACAACAGATTCCAAACAGATACATTACTGTGACCCATAAAACTACTTCAATAACTTATTTACTGTAACTTTAGGTGACATTGTCACAGACTAATAGTTTTGTAAAAGATTTAGGTGCATCAGGTCATCATATTGTTCTTGAAGATGGTTTTTTTTTGGGTCAGATGTGTGATATTGGTGTGTAGTGAATGACCATTGCAATTCCTTGATGCCCATTATTCTGTCTGCATATTGTTAGGACATAAAATGAGTGGGCGAACACCAGAATACTTGGGGAGATTTAGGGCAAACCTAATTTGAATATTTTGCACCTAAACCTTTTAACCTGAAAACTTGAAAGACAAGATTTAAATGAAACATAAGTGTGACCAGTTTAAAAAAAGGATGAAGTTTGAAATGCAGATGGGAATAAGAATTTAAATGCTGTAATCTCTGAAGAGAACCAGCAATCAAAGTCTAATATCCTCATATTGTGCCAGATAATGAAATATTAAGCTGGAGATAATAAGATTTCTTTCCACTGGATAGTCTTCAGCATAGTTAAACCTATGAATGAACAGCTGAAGTGTTTTATACAAGCAAAAGGTTATATGTCAAGGATTCTGAGGACTGAGAAAAAAAAATCCCAGCCCATTGACTACAAACTCACATCACTCATTCTCTTTAAAATTGTGCCACAATTAAATGCATTTCAAGAAAGACAACTTCACTGGTGTGCACTGATGGGGACTGGGGATACAGTGGACACTTTTCATCCAGCTTCCCTGAGGAAACAAAGGCCATGTAATCGTGCTCTTTGTGTGTGCACATCTACACCTTCATCTTCCCCAGTAAATGCAAATATTTTCATCAAGTTTGACAAAAAGGTAGAGAACTTAAAGACAGTAAATTCCTGCAAATCTTCACAAAACTGGGAAAGCTCATAGGGAGGTATATCAGCAGCTTCTGACTGAAGGAACAGATGTGGATGAGTCACCTCCATGAGCCTCTGACAAGCCAACACTGGCACAAAAAGGCAGAGAAAACCAAACTAAACCCATCCCACCACCCATGGAGTTGCCAGCTCTTTAACACGCCAGTGAGGTGCAAGAATGCTGGCAAGGTAATTCCTGCCCTGACAGTCGATGGCACAGGATTTCTGTGGTCATTCATCAGGGGGTTTTATATTTAGAACTATAAGGAGGGGATGAGTCCACTATGGAGCAGAAAGAATGAAAATGAGCTTTCCATTGCAAAGAGAAGTTCAAAAGAGAAATAGTTCCCCTGGGGTCTTACAGAACCCTATGGGACAAGCACAACTCAGTGAAACACAGCTCCCTGCCTCCTTAAACCTCACGAGGAAATCTAAGACAATCATCTTAGTAGGAGCTTTAAAATCAAAACAGAAATTACATACACAACCCTTGTGGATCAATTCAATTGTCTATGGAGGGAGTTGTGGAAGAGGCCCTTGCAGAAGAACATAGATGAGGACATTAGCAGAGAACCCCAGTTGCTCTGGGACTTCCTCCCACCTTCCTGCAGTGTAGACACTTGCATCCAACAGGCTACAAGTGGGCCACTGCCTGTAATAGCTAACACTGGTACATTTTCTTCCAATGTCTTCAAAGGTTTTTTTTCCTGACCTTGCTTTTTGACAGATGTTTGCTCACTTTTACAAAACACTTCTAGATGTTTCGCCAATTTTCAAAAATGCCTTTGAAACCACAAATCATCAATGCTGCAACAGTGTGCTCAGCAACCCGTTGTACAATGAATGAAAAAAGAACAATATTTCACGCTATTTTTCAAGGCGTGTTAAATTGTTAACACAATGAGATGAACAGTGTTTATTCATGGAATAGTTTTTGAATGTATGTTCTCTTTTACACGTTTATGAATGCCCATGTTCCCTTTAGCTAATACAAATATTCATAGCACATCTGTGCCTCATCACAAACTACAACTGCCCATCAAATAATCTCTTTTCTTTGTCTGCATTTTTGCATGGTCCCTTTTGTAGACAAATTGTGGAGAGGCAGATTTTGTAATAAAACCAACAACAAAGTGAGGGACAATAGGAGCTAGGTGGAGTTTTGTTTTTAAAAAGAGAAAAAAAGAGAAGATTTTATAAGCTGAATGGAGAGGCATCTTTGAAGTGCAGTTTGGGAATCAACCCACCAAACCACTGCTGCATACAACATCAGACAGGGATAGTTGTTAATATTTTTCCTTTCCCCTCCTTTTTTTCTAACTTTTGCTAAACTTTTTTAAAATCACAATCTCACAGAAGTATTATTCCCTAAAATATTAGCAAAATTGCTGTAGAAAACGTGCATAGAGAGCATATATTTACACTTGTAGCTGAAGTACATTGCCAGCAGAGGCAAAGCCAGGTTCTCTTGGGAACCTACTTGGTCTCTGCAAAAGAGTGAATATGTTGGGATTTTTCTTGTCTTTCTAAAATAAACCACAGTGCTGCATAAAGAATGTGGCAGATGGTTACTTCCTAATCTGCACATGAAATATCTTCCAGTTACAGAATTTGTTGCTTAATGTCTCAAAGTCCATATTAATTATACACACTAACAGAGAGGCAGTACTGAAAATGACTGGATCTGGTTGTGAGCCCGCACAGTCTTCAATGTGGAGTTAAATTGTTGTTCCTCATAAAGCAGCTGAAAAGCTTAGACAATGAAATTTTGCCAGATGGTTGTTGATAACACAAGATGTTGGGCTGCTTTTTCTGCTGTGAATGACCAGGGAAAAAGCAGGTCGTAAAATCTCCCGTGGGTTTGAGGATTTGGGATTTTTTTAAGCATAAAATAGAATTTGTGCTTGTTTTTGAGGTGTCAACAAGGTCTACTAAGTACCTTATGAGACTTCAAAACAAGCTATAGGTGGTATTTGATTGTCATACAAGCTCTGTGCTGATCTTCTGCCAGGGCTAAATACTCAATAGCTTACTATTAGTCACTGAACTGCAAGAAAATATGTTTTCAATACACTCATTAAGAAATCAGGTTAATTACACACCCACACTCTTGTGAAGCCTCAAACCTGCCATAGAGAAACCAGTGCTTTTATGAGGCTGAAAGGAAGAAAAATACCATGGCAACTTTCCTGTGCTATTTAATCACATTTACTGAAATTTTATCAGGTGCTTTTGAAGTAAAACGACAGGAAATAATCTATAAAAAATAATGTGCTTTTAAATACAGAGACCTTGAATTTGAGTGTAAAAGGAAACCAAATCTCTAATTTAGTGGAACCAGTATGATTAAAAATAATTACATTTGTAAAGTGAACATTTGGAGAAAAAATGATTAATGTGCTCAATAATAACATCCATCCAATTTGTATAATGAGCATTTTCATCCAAAGCCACGTTTCCATTCAGGATATGATGAGATTTAAAAGGAGATAACTTAGTTAACATCACCTACCCATATTTATATCAGCATCCTGACTCTGAGTATGTCACGGCTTTGCAGCTCTGTTTGCCATTCGGTCTTTACAAAAAAAACCCAAGAAGAACAACCTGTAATTAAATTTTTAAATTTATAAACTCACATACACACCATGAAATATTAATTGTGGCAAATCAAAAGAAATACTAGACATTTAAATACTGATAGCTTGCCATGTCAGCAAAAGCACAGAAGTTAGCAATCTATATGGATATAAATTAATATTCATTAGAGCTTTATTAACTTTCCCTGATGACAACCTCAGAAAACATTATTTTGTCTTTCTCTTTATGATTATAACTTTAGATTGTCAGCTTGTTTTTGCTCCATCCCAGACTGCCCCCTCTCTTTTTCTACGAAGGGGTTGCTCATTATTTTCATGGTAGTGGATGGCAGAGCATGATGAGCTGAAGCACTACAGCTCTTTGAGTTAGCTTCCTAATAGGATACAAAATGAGGAGTCATTTAATTTAAAGAAAAAGAGGCGTTGTTGCTTAGAACATGCCTCAGAAAACCTGCAGCATGAGACCTTCACAGTGCCTAGAAAGCCCTAAGGACTCCATAGGTGGGTAGGATAGACAGCACCCAGCACAGACACTGTAGAGGGTCTCAGAGCCCCCCTGCTTCCCTTCCAGATGCTGAGAGGTGCTGCATGTGGCACGCTAGTCTCAGAAATACAGCACCACGCTTCACCTGAGAGTTTATTTGTGCTTTCCAGACTCCCTGTATCTACATCTCATCCTTCTTCCTGCTGGAAATAAAGTGTCTGAAGGAGTTTTCCAGGAAAGCAGCCACTTAACTCACTGAAGTTTGTCCTCATGAAGTCTTAGTGATTGATTAGTTCCCATGAGCTCCTTAAGAGAGTAGATAAGAACACACACTAAACCCTCCAAATTTATCCAAGTGTGGTAGGCAAGGAGGAAGGGTGATCCAGAGAACAGATATAGGTCGGCTCTAGCTCTAACTTTAAAATTCTTTTCTACTCCCTGTAATTTAACCGCTCCTTATAGGGTGTGTCTCTGATCTAGTTCATTGCATTTCAAGTCAAATTCAAAAGAAGTTCCACAGGAAAACAGAACCTCATTCATATTACTTCTCTAATGCAGTGGTTGTTTAGAATAACTTCATTTCTATTCACTCCCTAAAGGTTTTTCAAACAAAATATGTTTTCCATTTGCTGGATAACTGAATGGAGAGGAAAAGAAAACAGTTCACATTCAATCCAAATTACTGTAAGGCACCAAAAATGAGAATTCTGTTCTCAGTTCTAATTTTTCAAGGAGACTTAAACAGGATTTAAAAAAAAAAGAAAAGGTAATTTCCACAAACTTTCTTTAAGTGTGTCATGTTCTGTTTTCTGAATGCTTAATAAGACTTTCAAGCTTGCAGACTTATTAAACAAGACAAGGACATTGAATTTCTCCTGTGTCTCTAGCCTTGTCTATGCCAGAAAAGTTTAAATTTTTATGTTGTCTGACTAAGCTGGTTATAACTGTCTGTGCTCCCAGCACTGAAAGACTCAGACCGTACAAAAGAGTTGCAAAAACATAATCTAATATTTTATGTGTTAGATGCCCAAGGTCAAGGGTGCAAATCTCTTAGTCTGTGTGGTGCATCAATGGAAAATTAATGGGGCTGTTAAATGTTAAGAGATGTTTTAGTCACATTATTATGCTCGGTAGCAGGGCACAGGGCTGAGATGCTATTGAGGGCAAAGCAGATGATCTAATAAAATAACCTTGCAAGGAGCTCTCCTTCCTCATCTGAGGGGCAACAATCTGCCACAGCTGAGGTGGGGAATTTCTTCCACAGAAATCATACCCTTCATGCATACTGCAAGCTAAACAGGCGTGCTTGTTGCTACAGCACCCAGTAAAGTTTCTTCCCCTTTTCTTTACGATACCCTTGCACAAGGAGAGAGGAGAAAACCCAGCCCCCACAGTTCTCGGTTTCTGCGGCTGCTTTGCAAGTACAGTTCCCTTTAAGGAAAAAAGGTCAGCCAGGATAGGAAAGCAGACTGTCATTTCTAAGGTAAGACAACTAAGAATCTGTCATGATCATTATTCAACTAATCAGAGATAACATCAACGACCTCATTCTGTCAAAAAATATGTACAACAATGACCTCTTCCTTTATCAGGAGCAATGGGATACGACAGCACAGCCATTATTACTGTGTAGATAAGAAAGCACCCCCCTGCTGCTCCCCTGAACAGTAATGTGCACCCATAGCTTTTTCTAATGTCTCCCATTTCTCATGTCTGACATATTTTGAATCTGATAATAATAATCTATTTAAATATCCTTGCAAAAATTTGCAGATTTACCTCACTAATGAGAATAATTGTTGATGGTGGGGTACAGTGTGAATTTGGGGAGGGCTGGAAACCCCATTTACTTAGGAAAGGACAGATGGCAAATGTGGTCTGGCTGCAGCTTAGCTGGGAAACCTGCACACAGGGTAATTGAACCATCGTGTTGTACAAACTTCTCAGATAATTGGTAGTGGCTTAAAGCTTTATTATTCCAGTTCAGAGTCCATGACCTGTATTTCTAAAGTGATTAATAAATTTTAAGCCATTTTAATAAATTTGCAAGGACCATTGTAGTTCTACAGGCTTATGCTCTGCATAAAGTCAGGCCAAAGATCAATATCAAATAATCTCTGCATCGACCCCGTAATTCCTGAATGAGCACTAGGAGTTGCTTTAGAGAGGTGTCACAGAAAGATCACTCACCCCAGCTTGAGGTTAGCTGTTCCTTCCCTGTTAAACATTTCGACTTTATTTATATACTCGTTTTGGCCAGCTTCATTTTCCAGCCAATTATTTCCATGATGCCTTTTTTTCCCCTAGAGATTTCTGGTATCAAAAATCCTTGCTGCACTTCTCCCTGAGTCTAAAGTCTTTTTGCAGCTCTTGTTTGTGAGAAGCTAAGTGGCAAAGACTTTATATGAAATCAATGAACCCCAAATTACCTTCTGTTTTTCTTTTTAACCCTTTAGTGGACAGAAAAAGAACTGGAAGGCTGAGAAGCAAGAGGCATGTGTGAAGAAGAATCCCTTCACGTGTTTCAAATTAAATTCTTTAATGCCGTTCCATTAAAAACTTTTCCTGCCAAATGCTGTTTGATTATGACTTCAAACTGCCATCATTAATGATGAATAACTCTTCTGCAAGGTATTTACATGTTGCCTTGTCACTGCCACAGACAGCAATTTTATCAAGGGTGAGAGAAAGAAAGAGAGAAAACTCAGGGAGTGAATTCACAAACTGGGACTCCGTACTCACTGGAAACGATCATGTGACATTGCAGGAGAAATGCTTTCAGCACGTGGCCCAGGAAAACATCTCTCTGCCCTATTATAATGATATGCCTCAGGAAGGTTTTTGCAGAAGCCATTGCCTCACATTCTGTTGGCTGTGACTCTTGCAGTGCTCAGCTCCTCTCCTGAGACACCATTTTATGAGACACTCCACACCATCTACCCCGCAGGAACCATGGTGTGCATTCCTGGATGTATAACCTTGTGCTGACTGCGCTGTAGGGGCAGTTCAAGCTATGGCACCACACAGTCTCATAGCACCCATACAATGGGATTGTGCCCATTACTATTTTTCATTCTACAAATTCTATAATTTTTTTTTTTTAATGTCAGAGACTGAACAGTTTCTTCCAGACTACAGGAACCAATATTGTAGACCAACCAGTCCAATCAGGTTCCTAGGGGACCTGTCAGACATGTGACCACTTTGTTGCTGACTGCCTGTTTACCAATGCTTTTGCATATCAGAAAACACACTTGCAATTGGTTCAGTAACAGAGATGGGAGAGGAATGAGATGAATGAAGAAAATTTGGAGAGATCTACAGACATGCTGACATCAGCTATAACCATGTTCAGGCTCCTATCCAAAGACAGACTCACACTTCTTCCCAATGCTAGCAGTTCATTTCATCCCAAAATCCAAAGTTCTCTGAATTGGGAGAACCAAGGTCACACTGAGCAGGGTGTGGCCAAGTAAGGAACAGCTCAGCTCACTGCACTTTGAACTACAACACTATTCAAACCAGAAGTGTGGAAAGCAGTATAAACCTTGGGACTTCCTTTGCTCATGCCCACTCCCCCACCTGCAGCCAGGCACCCAGGGATGCACCTTCCTGACATGCCCCTGCCTTTCCCTTACCTCTCTCCTCCCTCCAGCACCTACTATGCCAAATCCCAACATCCCAGCAAAGGCAGCATGCAGGCATTTCCTTCTGTTTCTACCCCTAGGAGGCCTTGTAACACCACAAATGCTTACAAAGCATATCTACTGATGAGTTCAGGACTTGACTATCCCCCAAAAACCTGCTCACAGAGGAAGAACTGTCAGTCACTTGTGAATTCAAAGATGCAGGTTCAATCTGTGTTTTATATTAAAAGTTTCCTGTTTAAGCTGCCCAAAATTAAGCACCGCTTGGAAGGCTAGATAGGAACTGAGATAAAGCCATTACAGATGCCCAAATAATTTTCTTTCACACCAATTATAAAGCTCCGTGCCAACGTGCAGTAACAACAGGTTGCCAATTACGCACATTTAAACACTGAGCAGGAACTGAGGATATGTACTCTACAAGGCTGGAGATAGAAAAGAATGGTGAATACACAGGCTGTGTGTGCTGCTGGCACGATTTGATTCAAGCACATTGGATAGAAACAATGTGTATTTATGGAAGTCACAGTGGTCCCTGCTGCCCCGAGAATCTGTGAATCAATCAAATACCTGGACAGTGCTGTCTTGTTTGTTGCACTGTGGGTGCAACTTCAGAGTAGTTGCCTTAAATTTGCCTTGGCTAAGCAGAGGCAGGAAGTCCCTGTCCATGGAAAAGCAGGGGATAGGTGGAGAGTTGGATGGGCAGAAAGAATCCTGGCTGGAGGGTGAGTGCACATTGGTATAATGTACATTTGTACATATGTTATTAATTTTACTGCTACCCTTTAAGCTGAGTACATTTGGAACACCAGCTATGTACCACCACAAGCCATGTGGAGTAAATTCTGAAGAAGAGAATTAAAAATGCAGTTAATTTTTCCATGGGTTAGAGCTAGATTTTACTTGCTATACAGATTCCCAAGGAGACTCATTTGAGAGAACTAATGAAACATTAATGCCTGCAAAAGATTTTTAAGAGTGGTACTTTAGGAACTATTTGGCTTTGATGAAAGGTTTGACTGCCTGATAACCCTAGAGCCTGCAGTTATAGTACAATATTTATAAATGGAAGAGACATTTACAGCCTCATAAAAGCTTCTGTTTATTGTTATCAAATTGCAGTGTTGCACTGAAACATTAATATGTAGCTTAACCTGTTTCTTGTAGCTTTGTTATGTGAACAGATGAAGTAGCTGAGCAAGCATAATGGACAGAAAACCAGCAAATGCCAAGTGCCAGGGACAATGCATGACAATGAGAGGACACAATCCAAACACTGCTACCAAGTCTGTAGCCTGCCTTTGGCTCTTGAGATATCCAGCTCAAAACCAAAGACAGTACAATGTTTCCTATGAACAAGAATTGCTTTACACTGACTGAATCCTCTGATATTCTAGGACACAGCACAGATCACAGTGAAACAGGTCTGATCAGAGTACTGGGGAGTAAATGGGCTAATATGTTCTCCCAGCCACCCTCCTGCTTAGCAGATATCCATTCATTTCTTTCTTGGATCCTGCAATGACCTGTTCTGGAATCCTGCTCTGCTCCTGCATGTACAACTACAGGGACTGAATAAACCTGTGAGAAACAGCATCTTATTTGACTGAGTAAGCTCATATCTTGATCCTGAAATGTGTAGGGTTTGGTGTGGGAGCTGGGTAGTGAGCTGTCCTGGATATCTCGGAAAATTTCCAGTGCTCAGGCAAGATTTGACTCTGAACTCAATACCTTGGGAATGCAGCAATCAACATAGCAGGACAACGGAAGCAGGATAGGGTTGTGAAAACTTTTGTTGCCCCTGTTCCACCTGGTTAAGCAACACATTTGACACAGAGCAGCAGCCTCTGTACAGTTGCTGGTGGATCAGAAATAGCACGATACTTTATTTTCCTCTCTGATGGATATATATACACTCATGGCAGGCTCTGAACAAATGTATTTCAATTTAAAACATTACGAGTTCATAAAGGATTGCAGAACTGACATTGATGCTTTTATTGTCAAATCAGTTCAGCATATAACCTCTCTCCTTCAAGGAAAGCCTTGAGGAAATAGACCTTGCAATGAGATGTGAAGGTTCATCAGTGCAGTCCTCGTCTGTCTAAAACTGACAGAGCAATGCTACAGTGGCTGCTTCTCCATTTGAGATCCCCAAGGTGGCTTCTGGAAGCTGTAGTTCTTCGCCCTGACTTGTGGCCCAAAATCCTCCTATGAACTACATCTTCCCTAAAGCACTACCTCTATTTTGGTGTCAGGCTGTGAGGTACAGCTCAGTTACAAGTATTTTAGCACAGTGCACGTTGGAAATACCGGTACTTCGGATACTCTGTCCAGAGGAGACGGAAAGGGCTGTAAATACAAGTTACCAGAAGAATGTACACCCTAGCCTCTTATTCATAGAGCCATAGATCCCTAAAGTTCAAGTATTGAAAGTGACCTGAAATGGAATTTTCAGCTTTGCCACTGGAAATAAAATGCCTTTAACAATTCAGCAGGACTCATATTTTCCGCTAAAATATCTTTTGGATAATAATTTCCTGTCCAGCTCTATGAATTCTTAATGAATTCTTAAGAAACCAGTCTTCCTAAATCCCACAAGGACTTTGGAAATCCTCATTTTATTTTTTTTTTTCTATCCACTGAGAATGAGGATCTGGTGTTCCATATTTCAATCACCTTTTTTATTTTTTTTGTTACCACCTGTTAGGCAAAATATCAGTGAGACACTATAAAGGTCCTCAAGGTATTTTCATCATATACATACAGCTGGCACACACACTGTAGGAGGCCTTCATGTTCCATCCCCAGCGCTCTGGGTTGCAAAGAGCATCAGTGTCCTACAGACCAGAGGTGCACCACGCTGCAGAAGTGCTTCATGTGGCTACGCATGTTAAGAGCTGAGCAAGGGAATTATGGAATGTTGCAGGCATCAAAGTCTTCCACAGGCTAATGGCAAGAAAATAATGAGCTGAGGAAATTTTAAAAAGAAAGAAAAAAAAAAAACCTCGTAACTCTTCTTTATGGAAGGACAGAGGTCCTAGGAACACCGTGAGTATACGCGTGAGTATATACAACCCTTGAGCTGCCTGAGCGGTGCACCTGGCTAAATCAGAAGGGCTTAATCACTGGTCTTCATTTACAAATTACAAATGCAACTAGACCTGGTGAGGAGCCTGCAGAAGCACTACCACACACCAGTGGCTCCCAGCATGGATGTGGATGATCAGAATGTGTGATCAGATTTGTAGGACAAGAGGAAATAAGGCCAGAAGAAACTCTACTTATTGTCTATCCATCTTCCTTCCCATCCATCTTACATGCCTCCTCAACTATGAAATATTTTGCATGCTTCTCTTCATATTTAAGGCTCAGTATCTTTTCTTCCTTTCCTTTGGAATCTTCAGACTTTATATGAGCCATTAAAAATAAAGAAGGAAAATATTCTTTTGGCAATGGTAATGCAGACACATAAATCTTCTCTGCTTTTTGAATTCATGCACTGCATTCTTTTAGACTTGCTCCCTGCTGAAATCAGCATGATAACTGCAAATTTAAAATTGGCTCTTAATTTGAAGACCTTTGAGTTTTGGTACTCTAGACTTGCATTTTCAAACTTCGTGACATTTATACCAAGGCACAAGGGTTATTTAAATTTATTTTTCATTATCAGTCAAAGACCCTTCTATATATTTGTCATGATTAATTTGAACACAAGTCCCTGAAACAAAAGGAATGTAAGGGCAGTGCTTTTAACTTTAAAGTTTTAGTACTAAGCAGTTTTTCACAATGGAAAACTTTCATGATGCATGGTACCTTTTCTGCAGCTTACTGGAGAATTTTAGGAAAATGGAGATGAAGCTCTTAGGGTCCATAGAAAAGGATGTCTCTCTAATCATTTGAACTGCCCCCCCCCCCAAAAAAAAAAAGTTCTGATTAGTTTGTTTCCTAGTTGTCAAAACACAAAGCAAATATTCTACTAGTGTCAAACTATCACCCCATTTCAACACTGAAAACAGTACACAATGAAGACCATACACGTAGTGCTTTACTCCTAGCTGTAAGTACAGTTTCCATGTAGTGCAGATTACAATCTAAATGCATGCACAGAGTGCCCAGAGATGCCTTCTTCCAGTTCAGACTGGTGATTTGATGCTCACTCACTTGTGTGCACCAAACTGCTGTCACGGGCGCTTGCCAGCTGTATTGACTCCAGCTACACTCTGCAATTTCCCTCCCTTGGCAGCTCTGGGGATGCCTTTCCTCCTGGAAAACGGGAGGCACAGATATCCCATCACTGCAGAACACTGAAACCATCTCTGCTCTAGCAGCACTGCCGAGGAAACGCAGCCCTCGGTGCTCACCTCCCGGGAACCGGTGACAGCAGCAGGGACACAAAGGTGTCACACCTTGCTGTGCTCAGTTCCACAGCAATTGCTGCTGCCAGCCCTGTGCCACATCAGCTGGCCCCAGAGAGCTGTACATGTAGCACAGGAGGAAGCTTTGCCAGCAGCAGGGTGAGCTGAGGCTATGCCTGGGCCTTGGAGAGGAAGAACAGAGATGAAACAGGCTCCACCCCACATATTCTTCCAGCAGAGGCCAACAAACACTTACTGCAATTTACAGCTGTCAGCCCCAAACATAATTAATGTGCAATCACAGCCAGACGAGCATCTTAAGGGACAACATGGTCTACTTAGCTCACTTACTTGGAGTAAAAAGGACTTTATTTTTAGGGATCACTGCTAATGGCAGACAGTTTCTTGGGGGCCATCAGGGCTTAAGCAGATGTGGGAGCAGATGGCAGGACAATAATGCTTTTTTGGATGATTGACTAATACCTTTTGCCAAATGCCAATGGTAATAGAGATATTTTGCCAATCTCAGATCAAGCGACAAGGAATTTTCATCCCAAGAGGTGACAGAAGTTGAATTCTACTTTTTGCTGTCTGTAAGCACCAAGAAGTCTCCATGAACCATACTCAACAATGTTTGTGCCTTCTTTCCCTCCATCTAAGAAATTACTTTTCTCAGTATATTTTGAAAAGGTAATACAAATATTTAATCAGTTTTGTCATGTCTCAACTCTGTTGAAAGCAGGATGACATATATACCAAAGCAAGGGAGTAAAATCTGTCCAGCAGAAGGGGAAATTTATGGCTGCAATTTTGCAGAGGGGTCCCTACGATGCAGTAAACTGCAAGAATGAAGCATGAAGAGTTTATTAAAGCCATAAGAATCCTGAGATGAGATTACAGCCTTTATACTCTGCCATGCTTCAGATTTGATAACGCATGTCTCTCACCAACCCCCTCCCCCTGCCAGCTCTCCTGGAAAGGCAGAGAGAGGAAAGAATCCACAGTAGATTGATTTTGATTTCACATGTAGTATTCTCATTAATTTTCAAGGCATCAGCTCGCGCAGATCAAAGTGGCAGAAGACGCTGACATCAGCTTTCATATCTGAGAGGTTATCACTCCCTGATGATAAAATTGCCGGATTATCAAGGAGTGCATCTGAAAGTCTATAGCTACTGTAAAAAGCATTGTGACATATAAATGCACAATGTGACACCATTACTGTATCATCTTTACTGGAACACTTAGCGAAACATTTTCTGTGACACCAAATGACAGTCATGCCTTTGATTTTATTTCTCAGTTTTGTAGCCTTGGAAACTAAAATT